>JAUYWV010143824.1:0-10434 GCA_032274565.1 Nematoplana nigrocapitula | reverse complement strand
TGCCGTCTGTTGAGCTGAGCACTTACCGTTGGCGTATATCGCGTACTTGCCCTAGTCGCTCGCCTGGGGGTTTGCTGACCGGGGCGGGGTTCAAGGCTGGGCAAAGGGTCAACGTTAAGCTCAAGGATGGTCGCTGCACTTCTGTTTGGCAAGAGGGACGTGTCACGCGCTCAGGCGAAGGAATGCAGGTCAAAGTTATGGCGTTCCTCGCCACGTGGCGGATCTGCGGTTGGTGCCATTGCATCGTGGTGGAGTCGGTCAACAGCGAGGCGGCGACGCGAATGGTGTCGTGGAACAGGAGGCCAATCAGTTTCAAAATGGTGAAGACGTAAACGATGCTGTGGACGTGGATATCGATCAACCGGATCAAGACGGCCGCGAGGGAGACAACGAGGACAATGATCTCGGGAGGCGTTACACTCGACGTCGGGTTCAGCCACCTGATCGTTTTGGTGATTCTCTGGTGAATTGGCCGAACTACGTGTGATCTGAAGATCATGGGGGAATGTTGTTCCCTCTTGCTCTTGACTGGATGCTGATGGGCGTCCTTTGTGATGCGTGTGTTTGTGGGCCTGTCTGTGTAGTGTGTTGTGCGTTGCTCGCTTTTATGTTGAGAGAGAGTTGTTAGTTGGTTGGTTGGTTGGTTGGTTGAGCTCTCTTTCTCTCTCTTTCATGTGAGCCGTGTGATTCGGTTGAGTGATTTGTTTTAGTGTGAACATAACTCTGTGCTGCAGTCAAGCGCGTCGTGGACAGACTGTTTCGTAAAAACTATGAAGCGTTTTTGTGTTGTTGACGATTAGAGTATCTCTTTTGCTCAGTGTGTTTTTGTTTACTACAAGCCTAAAACAAACAACCACTAAAAATGAGCTACGTTAGGGATTTTGCGCAGGCCCTCTTCACGAGGGCCTCGGAACTCTCGACGCCGAACCTTCTCCGGAAAACCTCCACTGCGTTGCACTCATTAAACAGGTTGTCCACTGACTAAGGTTGGAGTTGACACCACCTGCACGCCTCGTTGACATCCAAACCAATTCGCCGCGAAACTTCCCGATATGTTTGGACTCTCCCGAGCGAAGCTCAGTCAGAATAGTTTGGTCCTTCCTCGACCACTCTTTGGTTTCCTTTAGGTCCGTGCGCTTTGATCCACAAGTTTTATAACGCCAGGTGTTTCTATTGATGGCCTCTCTCTAGCCCTCATTTGTCCTTCGTTTTGTGTAGGCTACTAAAAGTGATCGGAGCGTTCCTCTGATCTAGGTCTCTTGCCGCTTGGGTGGCTTTTCATCCACAGCTTCGTTCCTTGGAACACCACAGTGAGCCGCCACAAACTGAAAGGTAATTGAGACGCAGAGACATACAGCAAGAGACCCAGGCCTGCGCTAACGCACGGATGGTAGACTGACTGTCAGTACAAATAAGGAGCAAGGGGTCTCTAGGGAGACGATTTATGTCAAACCTGAGGATACACTCCAGGTCTTTGTCAATCGCGTAGAGCTCTGCCCGGGAACTGGATGAAAAAAGACCCGATGCTGCGGCCTCTGAGATTATCCCTTCTTGATCCTCGACATAAATGTCCACAGCTCCTGCTCCTCTGCTATCCGTGACTGAGCCATATGACCACATTTCGATCGACTGTGGGCCTCAAGCAGATAGAGTTTGCAGAGCACAATTCCTTTTATCAGGACCACTGCCCTCTACGCAAGCATGGAAGGAAACCTTTTCCGCCAACCAGCATTCTTAAGGAGCATATTATGGAGACTCTGTGAGCAAGTCCTCCCTACAGAACATGTTTGTGGGCTCCCGGAACCTCTTTCCCCTCACTTCAGATTTAACTCAAACCAATCTCTTGGAGAGCCTTGTCCGAACCACGATGCCAGCTGCTTTCTCCAGCCTTTGCTTGTTTGGAGGTCTGAATGACTGTTCTCCCTCTGGGAAACGTCGATATCTTCTTGCTTTCCTCGCCGTGTTTGATTTTAATCTTGTATTAAGCGGAACCAGGGATCCGCTTCCAGTAGCAGCGACTCTACATCTGATGTACGGACGCAACCGGTAATGGCCCTCGCGGCGTTGTTTTGAGGGATTCAAATCTTTCAATGCGACTTGCAGTCATGGATGCCGACCAGTACTCCGAACCGTACTCGGTGACAGATCTGATGTAACCAAGATAGAGAGTCTTCAAGTCTGAGCTATGACACCCCCACTTGGTAGCTGCTAGTGCTCGAAGCTGTGTAATTCTGTGGGACGCTTCCTTTTTTATCTTTTCCTTGTGAGCCTTGACGGTTAGCGACCCCTCGAGCTGAACACCTAGAAGTCTTATCTCTTTGTACTGAAAGTGAACATTCCCCAGCTTCACGACAGGTCTACTGGGTTTGTCCCCATTACAGTTGGAAAACAGAATTGCCTCTTTTCTATTCTTTACTATTCGGATGAGAGGGTCATACGATATTTTCTTGCCCATATTTTGATAACATCAAGGCCCTTCTGAACAACGTCCGCCGCCCTTAGCAGGTTAGAGTTCGATGACCAAATTGACATGTCATCAGCAAAAAGACCATAAGAGAGCCCTTTAATATCAAGGAAGCGCCATGCCAGCGAATCTACGTAACAAACAAAGACAAGAGGGCCAAGAACCGATCCCTGAGGAACACCACACATGAAGGGCTTTAAGGAGGAAGCTTTCCCCTCAACAGTGCAGAGGTAGCGTCTATCATTGAGTGATGAGAAGCGGGCAAATGCGTTCGAACAGTGGTGTTACCGCAGGGTCCTCAGAATTTCATGGACAGAACACAGAACAAACTAATGGGTGCTAGAAACTATCCAATGTGGAATGATGTTAAGAAGGAGTATGGTGGAAAGGAAAGGAAAATCAGACTCTTCGGACACATTATGCGGAAAAACTGCATGGAGAAGAGGATAATTCAAGGCAAGATCGAAGCTCCGAGGAGAAGAGGACTACCAGCGACTTCTTCGGCAAAAAACGTCGACACATAAACTGGACTGGACCTGGCAGAAGCAACGCAACTGGCAGCGGTTCGAGGGCAGTGGCGCTCACAGCAGCGCATCTAAGCGCCACCTGATGATGATGATGATCCCTTCTATTTATGAAAAGTGCTTTGTTTGGTCCAGGAGGCAAAGCAATGTGGACATGCGTCCAGTCAACGTATCCAATTATCCCAGGCATTTGGTACATTGCGAAAAATCGTTCTTGGGTAATCCGTATTTCTTCAGGATTATCTGGAATCTTTACATACCGGGGACGAAGTGAAGCAATTGCACAAGACACCGATGACACAATGCGAGAAATAGAGGAATGGCTTAATCGAAAGATATCGCCAACAACCTTTTGGAATGTTCCGGTTGCATAAAAACGGAGGGCCCCAGCACTTGAATACCACTACAAATGGCACAACTTCGTTTTGTTTCTCTTTCCAGTACTTGAGTCAATTCGTCAATTAAATGCAATAGAGTCTGCCTACTAAACCGAAATCTTTAAATAAAATCGATGTCATCGAACCGGTCCAAAGGATTCATGATATCACGATAAATCCCCTCCCTTCTAATAGCCCGAGCATAAAATAGGTCCATTAAATCAGCATTCATGATAAATTATCAACAGAGAATACAAGGGCGGAAAGCTCAATATATATTTTAACCAACCGTGACATTCGTAAGCCAATCATATCTCAAGCCGAGAACTTGGAGGAGGGGTCACCCTTCGCCAACTTTTGCATTAGGAGTTTAGCTGATGCTAGCTCCAACTTAGCTGGCGAAGCTTTGTGAAATCCAATTAATTTTAGCGAGCGCTAAATCTAGGAGTTTAGCGCTGGCTAGAGTTAGCGAAGCTCCAGGTATGCCTTTCTCACCTAAACTCGCGGCTGCACGCGTTCGGAGAGCTGGTCCCGCCTTTGTCTGTGCTGACAGAGGCGAACCCCATAGCAGCGGCCTCGTATCTGCGGGAGCTTCGGCTCCTCAATAGTGTTGGCCGCCTGATCCCATTCCATCCCACAGCAACTGCCTTTCGCTATTTATTCACTTGAATACCTTCTCTTTGGGACAATCGTGTAACCTCCAGTGCCTCTACACACAAGGTGTCCTGGGGACCACCTATTTTGTTTAAAAGTGTCGGTAGATTTTTTTATGTGTCGCAACTAGGTCATAATTACAGAAGTAGGTCAACGCAATAAATTATGTAAAAGCAAATGTTAAAATGTAAAATCTATAATAACTGTGCCATAGCACAAAACTTTATTTACATACTATTTGTAAAGTTTTATTTGACGTCTATATAAACATGGCATAGCTTTACTATACTTTCAACCATGATGACAAATTGTTCTATGACCTAGTTGCGACAGGTTTGAACAGAGACAAGTTTGAACACAACACCACCCTGAGTGGCGGTGCGAACACCAAAACTTTTTTAAGCTCTACATCAGGGTGTGTGTGTGTGTGTGAGTCAACCGCCTGATGCAAGTGCAGACACGTGGGGACTGGGGGGTGGTGGATGCAAGTACAGACATGATTTCTCCCCGTCCAGCCTGAAACGATTGCTATCTAAATGCATATAAAAATTTAAATAGAAGTGGGCTGACTCCATGCATAATGAATGAAGTGCGCGCCGCACAAACAATAGACTACCAGTGGCCCGTTGCAGCTACACGTGCAAGTGTTGTTATCAATGACCGGCATAATGCGTCGAATCAGAGTGACAAGCCTGACACACCAAGCTGCACATTGGCGGCCATGGATCGATAAATAAGAAGCGGTGTCCTTCAATATTTTCTAACGACTTTTTATCTGCGTTCATCTACCCCTCCAACTACAATACTTTCTTTCTGTCTTCACACCAATCAGCGCGCCTTATTAAAAGTTCCGCGACCGACCGACTGACCGACCCAACGACCCAGGAATCACGGAACTTGCATAATAACATAGATAGTCTACAATCTTAACCAACCGCGAACAGGTGTAAACAATGCTGCCCGAATGTAGACTTATGTGAAACGCGCACAAGGTTATTCGCAGTTATGGTTAAGGTGTATACATGTACTACAGGTAGTGTAAAGAGGTACTACTATGTAATTTGGCTTTATTCTAATCGATTTTAATAAAGTTGGAGTGAATTTTTAGGTTATAAATCGAGAATAGAGAATCGAATGTTCTATTTATTTTCCCTTCAGACTACCAATAAGTAGTAAACTGAGGATTTAACGTTATTTTAACTCACCGACTCAAACTCACCAACTCACCATTCGAGCAATCTTTTTAACCTCGTTTGCGGTATCGAGCGTGAATAATTGAATCATTTATTTTTCTCATTAGATTACTTATACGTAGTAGTAAAGGGGTGAGTTTACATTTGAATCGATTTTTCATCAGACTACATAGTAGTAAAAGAAGATTTACTTTATCATCTTAACTTTAGCATCTTTATTTTATCAGGTATGAGCAGTTATTTTTAGTATGCAATCAATGAGAAGAAAGGCACCATCCCACCCCTGCTTGGGCCGAATACATTTGAGAGAGCTTGTGATCACTTAATTAACGTTATAGGTAAAAGGCACCCCAATGTACAAATTATGACACAAGCTCAGACTACTGAATCATACATTCTACTGCCTATTCGTCAAGAAAATACTATTTTCCACAACATGTTTATTCGTTTATTAAATCTGTGGCATGAACACAAATTTGTTATATTTATTCAGTCAATTAATCAGTAGCCTAATGTCGTCGCGTTTCCATCCACGTCAGTTGACATTGAGACGTTCTCCGAAGCCCCTACATCATTTTCCTAAGTTGACTCTGTGCGTGGTATAAGAATGGTCCCCAACACATTCTTCATCCTCTTTCTCTTTACGACTGGCAATTTCTTTCTCAAAGAAAATTCTATAAGTTGTCAAAATTTGCCACAGTAGAGAATCATATCTTCCTCCTAGCGCATTCCTTGTGCTTATTGTCAATCTTGTCTTCGACACTATGTCAATGAAAGAACTACTTTCATCTATTTTTTTCTTTAATAGAAAAGAAGTAGTGAAATCGGTCGCCAACTTTCCTTGACAGCCAACGTATGCTGGATTCTTCCTCCTCTTCTTGTAAGATCTCGTCAATTTCTAAGCTAGAGTTACCTAAGACTAATATACTGACCAAATTAAAGCGTTTCCCATTATAGGATATACGATTAATAGAAAAAATAAGTATTTATGAGACACGCGGTACTTCTACACTGTTCATTAATTTCTTTGGGCCTATACATGTACTTTAACAATTATGCGCGTTTCTTCCATTCCAAATAATAATGTTCTACTCGATTGTGTTGATCTATAATAGTAGATGTTTCTGTCGGTCTGTGTGTCTGGCAAAAATGTGTCATAAATTAGTATGATTATCTTTAAAAAAATATCCAAGTACTGGTCAAGCGAATAGTTGACTGGGCTCAACATGGGACACTGCCTCATCATAATAAGTCTTGTATCTGGCATATTTTATGCGGTATTTCTAAATAATAATCACACCCTAATTTTAAAATCGGGGTTTGCATTGTGTATTGTATATGGTACTATTTAGCATCATACGAAAGCTGGGAAGATTATCTATTTGACGGAAACTAAAAAACGACATTACATATAGCTATTTGTCTAAACAAACACTTTATAGAATGTAAGACAGCGACATAGGTACACAAGTTGATTTTCTTCACAAATACGCATAAATGACGAGTTGAATAAATGGCTACTTTTTATTTCAAAATCAGACGTATTTTAGAAGATATTTACGATTGATTACCCGCATAATGAAAAGTACTGTAATGGGAAAATCAATAAATTTGAGGAGCCACCAATTTAAATTTAATGACTGATAATAAAATTCCCGCAACTGCTATCTTTTGAATAATAATGTTTTCCTCTTTCATCAGATATAAAATTGAGTTTTCGTCAAATCGAGCATGTTCCTGTCTTTCGTATGATACCGAATAGTGTTATATACGCAGGGCAAGCCCAGATTTTAAATTTGGGATGAGATTAGTAAGAAATGCCAAATAAAATATACTGACACAAGTCTTACTATGTGACAGTGTCAGATGTTGATCACATCACCCGATCAGTACTTGGAATCATTTGAAAGATAACCATGCTATTTTATAACACTTTTTCAGACACACGGACGAACAGAAATTTGCAGTATCAACACAATCGAGTAGTAAATCAAAGTTGGGCATGGAAAAAACACAGATCAATTTATGGTTATACAACTCAGTGTTTGTTTAAACGAAAGAAATCAGTTTTTAAAAGATTATGTAGTTAACATGATTTGTATGCTTTTCATGTTATAATTATCTATCAGGGGTGTCGATCTGTTTTGAAAATTGGGGGGGGGGGGCGGAACTGGTGAAGCATTTTCACCTTTCTCCATTATTCCCAACAATGGTAAAATTCTTTAAGAAGATACGTTGATCATTTGCCCGATCAGTATGTTTTGAAGACTTATAAATTATAAATACAATAGAAAATCACATACTGTAATAAACAAGTAATATAATGTAACAAGCTGAAACATGATGCTGAATAAACTGAGCGAAAACTGATATGAGTCATGGTACAAACAATGTTTATGCACAAGAAACACAAAAAGATAAACAAACAACAAACATTCAAAAGTTACCAAACGTTCCCATCCGAATCTACGAACACCATGCAAATTCCCGCGCCAGGTCAAGTGTGTCCACCCCGTCCAGCACAGACTGCTTGGTAAACGTTGCACACCACAATGTGATTGAGGCGCTGCTGGGTCTTAATGATCCGCAGCCAGGTTTTCAGCCACCTCAGTGCACTGAAGGACTGTCCAGCTTCACATGATGAACCCCAGACACAACAGCAGAAGGCGCATCAACCGCTCAACCTGGTTGAAGAGCTGCCGCACATCTCAGCTCATATGAGACCTGCAGTGTATGGCGATGGCGTCAAGAAGGCCAAGCTGAACAGAAAGGAAGAAGTCTTGTTGGTAGAGCTTCGAGGAGGACACTATATGAAGCTAACTGCATACAAAAAGATTGTTGACCGTAGTGCGGACCCTCTGTGCACTAGGTGTCGTGAGGTTCCCGAAGATCTGTAGCATTGCTGCAGGAGAGCCCGGCTAGGCTCAAACATCAGGTGAAGAACTTTGGCCCGGTGCCCCGCCCCTAACTGCATTAGGGACAGAGCCTATGGAGGCGAGCGCGTATGCTCGGAGAACCCCCCGATGACGCGCAGTGCGGTACACGACGACGACGGCACCAACTGCGGTCAAATACAGGTATTGGCTGCGGAATGGTCAGCTGCATCCGCAGACTCTCGTCTGACAACTCAGGGTATAATGGTCAACCACCGCTGCATCGGTTTCCCAAGTCAGAAGCATCCTTTCCAGGACGATGTACGTAGCTAGACCGGAGCTGCGTTTGTCATAGCGATTTCAAAGTTCCTGCATCGCAGTGTCCAGCATAGCATATAGTACTCCTACTGGAAGTGCTCTTCTATTGAAGCTGCGTGACTGGTGGTATTTGGCAAGGCAGGCAACTGGATACAGTCCCTCTTACTCCACCAAGGCTTGACATGTTGCAAATATGTAGACAAACTGCAATTCTTTGCGCAGTGACTGAAATTGGAGTTTGACTTTATCCACAGCTTCGATCATACCTGTTACTTTCGCATGCACTGACTTGCAGGCACTGATTGATGTTTTAAGGGGCAATAGTACAACCACGGCAATTTTCAGCCTCAACACTAGTGCCCCTTTAAGCAGGCGATCCAACAGTCTACTGCACTTGGCCGCAGTCTCCAGTCCAGACTCATCATTCATGCAGTCGAAGCTATCCAGCCCTACTGGGTACTGCGCCAAAAGGAACTGTATAGCAGAACACCTGTACAACCACCGCGTGGAACAAAGTGGCTTTAATGCGACGCTATCTGATAGCATTTTCTTCAACTTGCTAGAACGATTGTATAGCGACCCAACGCCCTGGACCAACTGTATGGCGTCACGAACCAGTAGTGGCGATGCCATGACTGCCTGAGCTACCAAATTAGTGCAATGTGCACTGCAGTGTACTGTTGGTGTAGGTCAAATGGTTTCTCTTTCTTGATTATAGCCTGACACCCATTTTGTGCTCCAGACATAGCACCATTATACGTCTGGGCACGCAGCTGCTCGATGGGAAGTCCCAGACGCAGAAGGGGATCATTCACAACAAATGCAAGGGGCGTTAAGCTCCTCATCAACGTATCGTACATAGATTGTCTCTTGCTCAACTCCTCCTCAGTTCTGAATACCATCCACGATCAGGCCAAATTGGATTGAGGCCATGTTGATGGCCTTGATTATAATTGATCACAGGACGCTGTCGCTGAGAAGCTTCATCGGCTCATTCTGGCGATATGAAGTTGATTGTCTTGCACAGTCAACTCTTAAGACAGGAAGCATCAGTACTTCGAGTGCGAAATAGCTCGTAAAAATTGCCGTATTCCATTTCGTGGCCGCGTATTGTCGGATCCTGCCTCGCAAAAAATTGCAATGACAAAATCATTATGTAGTCAATGATTATTGGGGGGGGGCACCATTTGTATAAGCGCCCCCCCCCACTATTCGGATTGGGGGGGGGGACGCGTCCCCCCGTGAACGACGCCCTTAGTATACCTCAGAATTTATAAGTAAATTGGTTAAATTTCAGGAGGTATTTATGACGAGGCAGGTCTTAAGATCATTAGCCCCACTTAGGTTGTGACCGATTTGATCCAAATAAAGTATTTCTCAACATGAATCTCCTCTGTAAATAAATTTTTTACTTGAAAATTTAGTTGTTTCGTGATATTTTATTGCCCTATATATCCGCTTGTTTGTTATATAATTATTAACTTATCTGTCTATATATCATGATTTAATCTCCGCTAGCTATCGTCTCCTAGACCAGTGGTTTCCAACCTTTTGAACTCCCAGTACTCCTAATTTATTTGTTCTATCTCCTGGTACCCCTTCCCCCACATTAAAATATAGAAGAAGGACCATTTATGTCAAATGTCATTAATATTTTGGCATCATATTTTTTATTGCAACTGATACGGCGTATTGCTAAAATAATTGCACCAAAAGTAATTCCATTTATGGGAAGTCTGCTGTTGCATAGCAGGAACTAGCTATTCAAAACGTGGTTCAGTTCTCGACAGACTAACTCTCCTGTCTCCCCGGATGTCGAGGCGGTTTTGGGGGATTTTTTGATGGTTACTATTCCTGAAAACCATGCCTAGCATAGATAACTAACTGGTCACAAACGAAACCAGAACATAAATGGTAGTAGTAATGGATACCCACGCTTCGGGCCATGACTCACCCCCCCTACTTATGTAAAATCACTGTCAAAACGCGCGCGGATCATTTATAGGGGTGCGGACTATAGTGCGTTTAAAC
>JAUYWV010143813.1:0-10436 GCA_032274565.1 Nematoplana nigrocapitula | reverse complement strand
GGGGGAAGATGCCGCCGTCGGCGGTCGTTTATGGTCCATAATGGGGGCCTGGACGGTGCGATAGAACCAACCAACCACTGCAATGTGCTCCCAACCCTCCAAACAAATTGCGAAAAACTTCTTATTCTTTCTTAATTTCTGCGCTAAAAGCCAAATTATCCTTTACACGGACTAGTTCCACCGTCTACTCACAACTGGTCATTATATACTCCTTCTATCGCGGACAATAAAACGTCTCCCCTCCTTTTTTCCTTTCCTGCGCAATATGTACTCAATATGTATTCTATATCACTCAGATGACATCGTGCTCACGATCAGTCCATCACTCTACAGTATGTGTTCCCGTTTCCTACTCCCATTAAAGTTTTGCACCTTTATATTTCAGATGATCCGACTCATACTTTCGCTCCTCACAATCATTTCTGAGCTCTTTCTTCATGTCGTGTTTCTTGCTGTTATTCTCAAATCTGGGCGTGTTTATCTCACTTCGAGTTTTTGTACGTTCATCTCTGGTTTCTACTGTTTTTTGCCTAGGGCTACTTGGGGCACTATTTTTTCTGAACGTTTCCGACTATCAATTTAATTAAAAATGTCTCTTTCTATTACACTGCATGCCAAATTTTACTTTATGATTGTAGCTCGCCTTAGACAATCCTTCACTGTACATTTTTTAAGTGTAAATATCAGCAAAACTCTGTGAATTTTAATCAATAAACATTGCAAAATTTAAGTGTTCTACAGTCTGAAAAACACACACATGACATAAGACATCTCGATTTTCCCTCTCCAAAATTTCGATCAGGCTACAGTCGCATGCCTGAAAACGATACAACTGAAGGAAGCGGCACATCTTCTTGCTCTCACACACAAACACACCAAAACGAATTATCAATTCCCAGCTTGGACACGCTTACTTGAAGACAATTTTGACACCACCCTTGAGTCCACTATCCCAGATTCCTCTGCCACGACCACCGGCCAAAACTTGAGCTTTAACGACCACGTCCGAAACACCAGAAATTTTATCTAAATTCAAATAAGGCAGAAAATGAAATCAGAAGATTATGAGAAACACTAAATATGTACTATAGCCTTTTTAGAAGCAGACATACTAAAACTAACTGGTTTTTATGGTTTATGATATATCTTATACGCGTAGGTGAAAGCTGATAAGAATGCACACCCACTGTTACATTCGGCAAAAGATTAAAACTACACTGTTACCTACCTCTACCAACCTGCTGATAGCTATGAGTGACTGTAGAAAAAATGTAAAAAGTGCAAGTAACACTGAGCAGATAGCCGGTAAAGGGATCTAAATAGAGTTTAAATGTAGCAACTTATTACATGTCTGGGCAAAGCTTGTACAACAAAAATGGATTTTACAAGTATCATTTATTTATGTGATAGAGGAAAATGGTTGAAATAAGGAACAAAAATAAATATATAGCTAAAAAATAAAGTTACAAGGAAAAATATTGTTGTTGTAATAATTAACTATTTATGTATCTTACGTCATAAAATTCATTTTATAAATGTACATTTTGCTGTTCAGTGTTGGCCCTATTTGAAAGTTGAAAAACATGTTTTGAAGAGGACCTTTCAAAGAGGCACTCAACAGACCTAAACTGAAAGTCCTTGTTATTGAATAATTGATTGTTTATTCATGGGCACTATTTAACTCCAACAAATTATTATATAGTTATAATGTACAGTATATACTACTTACAATTCATCCAAGTATAATTACCAGAAAATTTTGACACAGTCAAATATTACAAGAATACACATAAATTTAAAAAATGATAATAATGATGTCAGTATAAACAATCTGAACATAACAAACATCTAAAAAATGTACTTGAAGGAATAAAATAGAAAAATAGTATTAAATTAATTTCAATTCAACTAATCTTATTACAGATTCATTTAGAATAACTTCAATTTGCAAATTGTATAATAAAATGATATTACATATAGCTATACCTACAAGTAATATTTGTCCCTAAAAGCATGGTCTCTATAATACATTACTGCAATTTGTACACTCAAAAATAAATGATAATTATTTCCCCAGAAAATCTTCACAAACTATATATAATTTATACTTACTCATTTCAAGTGATGCAGTCTTCACTTCATCTATATTCTTGGCAACTTTGAAAGCTGGAACAGCAATATTTTCTTTCTTAAGTAAACCCATTGCCAAATATTCATGGATTGCCAGACCACGACTCTGTTGAGTCTAAATAGAGTTTTAAAATAAATAATATTTTTAAAAGTGCCATATTATCAAATTTATTAGGCAAGTTAGTCAATTTGTTACTGAATTATTCTATGCAAAAGTAAAAGTTCCACTGTACTAAAAATGAACATTATACTTATATTATAGAATTTCTGCTAACTTAAAGCATGGGTTATCAAAGGCACCCTTTGGAATATGAATAACAATACTGACTTCGAATTAAAAACTTTTTTTAAGAAGTTTATTGGGAGTGGAAACATAAATACATTATTAGATCATAGAATACTATAAATTAAGCACTTTAGACTAATTATAATATAGATTATTTTTTATTCAATATTAAAAGAAACTAAATTTTTCAATTTAATGATATTTAGTATATTATACTCAGTGGTGAAGTTGAAGGGTAATGAGTTATAATGATTTTATTTTTCCTGTTTTTTAAAAAATATGTTATATTACCTAAAATGAAAATGAAAATGCAGTTGCACCCTAAATATCAAAGGAAAATATAAAAGCAAGTTTTAAATTTCTATAGAATAACCCTTTTATTGAGTTTTACTTACAGAACTCAACAATAGTAGAGGGAGTAGTAATAATTATCTCTATCACTAGCATGCAGCAAAATTTGAAGAATTAGTCTTTAATTTAATTGTTTTGCCACTAAATTTGGTTGAAAAGATAATATGCATACAAGTTGAAACTATCATTAAGTAGAATGTTTACATCTGCTTTAATTAAGTACCTATGCTTAAAAAATCTAAGAAGCAACAAGTTACTTTTATTTACTTTCTACCAATGTGATCGTAATGTGAAGAGAAGAGCTGAAGACAAATGGAGCCAAACTTCTGAAACATTGCCATGCTTCCCAATTACCAAGGTAATAGTGGATACTGTGGCCACAATCCCACTTCTAGAACTTAAATAACAGAATTAGCACAATAGCACAAACCTTTTTCTAGCTATAAAGATAGCATGGAAGACGAAGCAGCAATGAGAATTTTCAAACAACTATCCTTAGTTATTTGTAAATGACAAAAATTTAAGTTACGAAATCTAATTTCCTTAGTGATAAGGTAAAAATATTATTTGAAATATGCACTATAATGCAAAGAAGAATGTTATTTTTCCAACTATGAATATCTTATAGAGCTCCAGAAATGTAATGGCCTTAATGTAGGTTTGATATCATACTCTCTCAATATAGATAGTATATCACTCAAAGACTAAAAGGAAGCAAAAGATTGCTTTATTAAAGTTAACATGTGTAGTTATTGTGTTACTACATATTTTCAAATAAATTATAGAAATTAGTGTAAATTTAAAAAATTAATGAGTGTTTTTGATTATTATGTGTTTAGATTTTAAGTATTAATCTGAATATTATTCAAAAACATGAAGCAATTATGTTTTTATAAATCAACTCTATATAGAGCAGGTAAAGAATGTAGATAATTAAGTCTAATACAAAGGAGAAAGAGAAAAACCCAAAAAACTTTTAGGAACATACGTATATTAATAACAGGACATAAATAGGTAGCTACAAAATATTTTAGTTTTCAAGCAAAGTTAGTCATATCAAAACTTAGTAGTTGTCCATTTAAAAGGGGGCTACTCCAATACTACTACAAATACTATTGGATGTCAAAAATAAATACTTTTTGCTTTATGTTGAGAAAAATAATAACCTGAAATATTGCTGATTGGTCCCAAATTTAGTTGTAAAATAGTTATAATTCTTACATAGGATCTAGCCATTATTTGTAGCTCTTGATGGATTTATATCAAAGTCTAATTACAAAAATGAACCTAAGGCTCCAAACCTCTATCCAGTTATAGGTAGTGATATAGCTAACTTGGTAATGATACATCTATATTATTAATTACGTAATGTCCATCCATCCATCCATCATGCCTAAAAACGTGAATAACTCAAAATGTATGAATGTAAATTTCGCACAAAAATCCTGTGATGGGGGGAAAATATCGTGTCAAATTTTGGTTTTGGTCGGGTTAATGGTTTGGGCCGTAAAGTCAGGGTTTGGCCTATAGGAGAAGCCGTAGGAATTTGAATTCTACAGTAGCTGACTGATGAAATGCTAAATCAATATTCTACAAACTTATAAATTTAAATTCTGCAGAATAAGTAATGATTGCAATACTAATTGAATAAACTACAAAATAAGGCTCAATTCCATATTTTGTTGTTTGTCATGTCCATCGATGATAGTGAGTAGCATGAAGTCAAAGAGCGCCATCCCTACCCCTGGCCAATAAACAAAGAAACGGAATGCAAGCTATCCACGCGGGAAAGAGCGAGATTACATCACATCCACACTGGACACAGTTTGTTCCTGAAAGCCTACAGGGCGTCAAGAAGCGGCTGAAGACGTCTCTCACTTCTTTCTGGTCGTCCTAGGTGGATCTATATAGAAGGCTTTTGAGACTGCTTTCCCCTTTTCTCAGACTGTAGACCTGGCTGGCTGCTGAAATATCTGTGCTGACTGGTCGTTTCTAACCCGAGACAGATGGAGAGAATGCGAAAGCGTGCGGGAGACTCAACAACAACACAACACAGTAGCATGATTGTTTTCTACCCGTATAGGGAGAGCGACTGAGGAGAGAGAAAAGGGAGAGGGGGGGTTCCATTGCCAGTTTAATGGCATTTTACTTTCTACTACTACTACTACTACTACTTTCTAACTAATAAATCAAATTTTATTATTATTATTATTATACGGAAGGTTACAAAAAAATAATTATGAATATATATATATAATTTGTTTAACTAAACATGACGAGTAGCGCACATTATTTTATGCATTATTATATGTATATACGAGTACTATTACAGTAAATAATCCTTCGAATAAAGAGAGCTTACCATTATTTATACATTTTTATACATATATACATTTAATACATAGAAACATTGTAGTACTAAAAAACTATTTTTGAAATGCACATAGGACATCTTACTCTGAACGAATCATTCATGAAGCCGTAAATGATCGGATTGACAAAACTGTTGGCCATCGCCAACCAGTGACTGCACAAATAGATCCAATTGACTGTCTCCCTTGGCATGCTGTGGAAGGCGTTGCTGAGATCGAGCACCAGATGGAATGTGTGCAAAGGCAGCCAGCACAGCCCGAAGAGGAGCACAATCGTCACCAACATTTTCACCGTCTGAAATGGCGGCAAACGACAGGGAGTGAGAGGGGTATAAGAGGCTCTAATATTTCTTTTGCCAGCCCATCCACATATAAATTTAAAAAATATTACCTTGAAATGATACAAGGTCAACAGGAACTAATTCAATTATCTAAAGAGCCAGTGACTGTGTTATTAATACGATAGTTATTGGTATAAAATGGGCTTTATAAAGATATTTGATTGCCGCACCATGAAGTTACAACGTGAATCATCTAGTGCTCTAAATCTACTGTATATATAAAAAGTAGAGTTGTCTGTGTGTGCGTGTGTACGGGCATCAATTTTGAACTTGCGATCCCAGAGCAAAACTAAGGGCAGATTTGGAATCAGCGGATTCCTGCGGATGTTTTTACCTGGTTTACTGTATATACATTTTTAATTTTTATTAATTATTTATGATAGAAAGAAAACCTTTGAATTATTTAAAACCATGTAAAAACATGCGATATTTAAAAAAACATCATACGCTTTTATTTTACTACTAATGAATTTGAGAGTAGTATACCTCAGAATTTATAAGTAAAATTGGTTACAGTCCAAGAGGTCACTTCTACTGCGGTTTATTTATGACTAGGCAGACTTTAAGCCTATTAGCACCCCTTGGGTTGACCCCGATTTGATCCAAAGAATGTATTTCCATATAATTCTTATCTCTGCTTTTTTGTACTGATTATCAGAATAAATTATTTATTTGAAAATATAGTTGTTTCCGCTAGTAAAACATACAATAACAATATTTCAAGGCGAACAAAATTTTAAATAAATTTTTTCTCAAATGCTGGCCCACGGCAACAGATGATGAATCGCTGATGATATGTAATTAATATATTGACAGTCTATGTAGATCATGAAAATTAAATTTCTTTAAAAGTTTGGGAGAATACAGATTTAAGGAAAAATGTATTAAAATATTGGTAGATGTGATATGAAACCAATTAACATTTATAAATATCATTGTTAAAGCTAAATGTCAGCCATTTTTCTATTAAAAAATCTCATACAAAACCTATATTAGGATTTGTCAACAATTAACTTTCCGCTGCTAAATCGGAAATAAAGTAAAACACCAGGCACACCAATCTCTTTTAAAGTGTTTTCTGGCGATATGATAAAATTTTCCAAATAAAGTCATATATATAATATAAGTCGTTAGAGTTTGTTTAACTTCATAGGTAACCCTTCCTCAACCCTCGGAAGAATTTTGCGGGCTGAAGCGGTATACATTGGTTTGTGTATAATTGTTATATACGTAGTGGTTTGTGCGTGCCAGAAATCAACGTTTTTATTTACAAGATTAACAATGATCACGTCGGGCACAAACCAACGTATATAACATAAACCAAGGCCTAGCGGACGAGAGAATAGAACTGCAGTACTTTGTGTCAGTTTGATCAATGCTAGCGCGATTCACCGCTATATGATCTTCATCGTTCCAAATAAGTATGTTTTCCTTGCATTTGATGTTCGTGTATCTTTCTAAATTTCACCCACTTAAGTAGAAACAAGAGCTTGCAACAATTAATAAAATTGTCTCGGTGCGTTTCTTTTTTCCCCATCTCCTCCTAGACCATCAATTGGAAACAGTTGAAATTTTCAACACCGACAATTTTCGATAGCTACGCACAACATGCGCTGTTTTGATTAATTGTTTTTTTCCATATGGGTGCTACAGGTTCCGCTTTAATGGTCTTTTAGACCCTTTTGTAACTACTGAAACATTACGTCATTTTATACTCGTTCTTGGTATGCGATCTAAAAAACAATTTTGTGGAGTAAACGAATACTTTACGCCGCGGTGAAATCACCACTGACTAATCATGTTACTTTTCTCATTATTGATTTATTGATTAATATGTTAGCTTATTTTTCAACAAAGCATGAATATATTGTACAAGCATTAATTAATTAATTAATTAATTGGATATTGTTTATTATATTAAAAATAAAATGCTTTTATGAAAATGAAGAAAACAACTGACTTTCACTCTTATTGCAAGTGGTACGGCTTTGGTTACATTCGGAGCTATTGGACAAGCATTTCATATTATTTTCTTTCCTAAAGAATATACTTCATTTTTGGTGGAAAAATTGCTGACAAAGCCACACAATAAATAACCGTTATTCGTTTGAGTTGATGAAAGATATCCTTATCAAGCATCTTATAGAGACGGAGACAAGGCATTGAGGGTGGGGTTTGGACACGGAAAACAATCGATTAGCAGATTGTCCCATGTCGAGATGAGTGGCACTTGGGGTGGCGAACTATTTGCTGGACTAGAGACATAAGTGGAGTTCATTTCAGTACTTTATCAATTCGAAATTGTTGAATCGTGTTGGGGTGGGTCCATCCAAATTGATGTAAAAGTTATCGCGAAAAAATATACATTAATAAAAAGGTCTCAGAAAATGTGTATAACTAAGACATAAATGTGGATCAAGCATAAAATAAATTCTACAATCATATACTTAGAAACTATAAAACCGATTTATGCCATTGTAACTAAAAAAGAAAAAGTAATACAGTTTTTCTTATATTTAAAAATGCCTTAGTATCTCTTTTAAGAGAGTATGTCTGCCTGTCTGCATTAAGTCAATTTGAATTATGCAATCAATGACATAGAATTTGTAAAGGAAGAAATCGATTAGTACTAAGACATTTTGGAGGAGAAATTCAAATTTAATTTACGATCGGATTCCTAGACTTGGTATGTACAAATGAAGCCTTCTCGCATCTCTCTCAGAGGGCCAGTCTGGTGGGAGGGAAACGGCGAGGACGCATCATTAAACTTAGAGGTCCATAAATCTCCGTTTTTTAACTGCTATTTAGCGAAACGCGTCTAGATTCATTGATTGAATTGTTATATAATTTTAAAGTTTTTCTCATCTGAAGTGACAGGCGGTGCTTGATAAATAGTATGAATATTGATTACCTACTGTATTAATTTGTGTAAGTCTCTCATACCTGCAATGCACATGACAGTATATGAAATGTAGTTTTCAATTTTTAATCTTTTTTGTTAACTCTCCGAGAACACTGAGAATCTTTTCCTCAAAGTCACATGGTAACATTTAAATCCTAGCTCCCTGTATCTCAACTAAAATTATTTGCATCCAGTGTTTTTCTTGCCTGAGAGAAACCGCATTAGATAACCGAAACATCGTTTATCAGTTCGGGTACGGAAGACCCCTGCAAGGAAATAAACAGCGTGAAGCCTACAATCAAGGAAGCCATTGCAGTAGTTCGGAAATTAAACTTAATTGAGCAAAGATAAAAATTTGGATACCGGTACGGGATCAGTCTGTCAACACGTCGAAATCCGGCTTTTCGGTTTCCCACTATTATTCACTTGTTTATTTTTGTTAAAATAATATTTCATCTTATTTATTTCATCTGTACACGTCCAGGGTATCCAGCAATATTATGACATATACTGGTTGTCATTTTTTATAGCACACCGAATTTCGCATTTTTTTACAGATCTCGTGTTTTAATTTACAGACACAGCACTTCTATCGCCTAATCAACAATTGTTTTGTTTGAGCAAAGCAATCGATCTCCATAAGTTGACCAACGCTGGGAGGGGGAGGGCAGGGCCGGGATGGGATTGGGTTAATTAATCTTAAATTTAACATGATAAAGGGCTTCATTGACCCTGAAAACATAGGTGTAGACACCAATATTAACTTTCTAGCATCACTAATAAGGAAGTTATGGGATATTTATAACCGGCGACCATTTTAGTTTGACCAATAAAACATTTTCCTAAAGAGTGCCAAAGTGGCACCCGGCTGATTTGTGCTCAGGACATCCAATAGTACCAGAATCAACCATAAAACATCGTCCATACCGCAAAACATGCTTTTCTTAAATTCCACTGGACTATATATGGCGAATCCACAGGAGAAAGCGCTATGCGTCATTTGGTATGCTGAATCTAAATCGTCTATATCAGTGCAACGATATTACCGCCGTCTTTATACCAAGGACCCTCCCTTCCTGCCTAGTAGGAGGCCTTAGGAGGTGGTTTTTCTGCAGACAGAAAGTGTGATCGACAGGCCTCGAAGTGGGCATCCAAATGTCTTAGAAGAATCCATTGAAAATGTCAAAGAAACCATCTAACAAACTCCTACAGTCTGTTCGGCGTATCTCAGATGATTTACAGTTACGCAAGTCAACGATTTTGACCAAGAGGCTGCATCTTTACCCCTATAAGATTCAGATGGTGCAAGCTTTACAAGTAAACGACAAGCCGAGACCTGACGTATAACCTTTCCATCACAGAAGTCTACCCACGAGGGACACAGAGAACGCTTTGCATCTCCACGACAGATATGAGTGTCAACAAGACTGTATAGAAAGCTTACACAAACAAACCTAATGTGAAAATCTCAACAGTCATGCAATAATCTGCATTGAAAAAATTCAGAGATGTGTTCTGGGTTTTTCAAAAATCATTGACAGTGAGCCATTTTATTCGGCTTGGCTGGGTAAAACAAATTAGAATATTACTCCAAAACAATAAAAGAAGATAAAATAATAGATGAATTCAAGTACAACGTTTTTTGGATGATACAGTGACACGTTTCATCTATTTAAGATTCATATTTTTAATGAGTTCAGTAAAATTATGTATGCTATTGATATACACATCAAACTAACGCTCAGAAACTCTGATATACATTTAACATAATTTCATATTAGGTTTCTTTTTTGAAAAACTAAAAATATGGAAAACCTCGTGAAAGTCATATTTATACCCTTATCATTCGATTATCAAATATCCGATCAACTGCTAATTTTCTATATTTAAAGCTTTGACAATAGTATATTTAGTACCATACACAGAGAAGAGAAGTTGGTATATTCACGGAATCCATTTATATGGAATACTTGCTATATATAATAATAATAATAATAAACGTTTATTTAAGTGGAATGAAAATCGAAAAACATAACGTTGGAACATATATATAA
>JAUYWV010143812.1:0-19052 GCA_032274565.1 Nematoplana nigrocapitula | reverse complement strand
CGAGTAGTATTTTGATCCATCATTGTTTTCCAAAAGCAGATTCATTTGCAAAATTAATTACAAGCCAAGAAGCTTTCTTTTCCTCCCGAGCAACGCCGGGTATAGGCCTACCAGCTAGTTGGAAATATTTCGGGACAACAGTTGCAAAGTTTATCATGTACAATGTATGTCAAGACGTGGACATCTGGAAGAGAAGAATACATTCAATGTACGACGATTGTAGAAATATAATGTCTTATGATCGTATGTTGTGCAATAAACAATATCTCAAATAAAATAAGACAATAACATCTGCGCAGTTCATATCGACTATGACACACTGCACCACCCGTACAATACACACACACATACGCACACACACAATATGTGTAAACCTACTGGCAAAGGACGGCAATTGGGTTGGTTACACCACGTTTGTGTGCACCCTCAGAACAGTCCGGTATAGACAGAACGTACTGTTTTACACGTTACTTCCGGGTCCGACGAAGTTCAACTGAGTTGTGTTTGACCTGTCTTCCTGCACTCCAAATGTCGTCGTGTTTTATGAGAACTTCCAATGTTTGCAGACACCCGGACATATGCTGGCTCTGCGTGAATAATTGTCGTCTATACAAAGTATTTGTCTGCACTCCAAATCACGACGAACACACACGCGTCTCATTTCCTGCTGACAATAAATCCTTTTCTTAAATCTCTGATTTGTGTTCGAAATATTTTGGTCGGCAAATCAAGGCGTTCTTATGACATACAATACAGTATATTTGCAACGACTGCAGTTTTAAGGCGTGTGTTGTAGCTCGGAATGTATTGAAAGCAATACCACTTACACACTAAGGGTGTCTTCATTTTCATGGAAGCATTACAGTTTGTTTCTTTTTTAATAGAACATGTCATATCCAAGGGAAACGAAATGTGTTGAAATTGATCGGTTGGTATAGTTGAAAGTGAATGTAATTAATTTTGGTGTCGACTGCATAGTTGACATGTTGAATGTATTTTTAAATGTCTCCCAGTCAGCAATTCACACGTGACTACAGTATGATCTGCCTGGCCTCAGTGATTCTGATCGGATCCAAAATGCTGTCTGTCACAGTAGTGACAGTAGTTAACCCGGCTACTGGCAGCCAGAGCACCTTCTCCAGACTGCACAGTGGTAACTCTTGTCTGACGCGTCCTCGTCGCAGGGTGCGTGCTGCGGAAGTAGTAGCGAAGTTAAGATAAGGACCCACAGTGTCGTGGGGTATAACGCATCATCCAGGTCAGGGTTACGACCGAAAGCCATCGGCGTTCAATGGTGGGCGAGGAACTCCCAATTCACAAGATCATTGACGGCTGAAGAGCGGTTGATGCCCAGTAAAGCATCCTGAAGAAAGCAATGACAAACTACATTCATGATCATGCAAAAACAAAGAACCACAGACATTGTGCCAATGGATGAGACCTCCAGGCCCAGAGGCATCTTTAGAGCATCTGGGGATGAGCAAGGTGAACCGCTAAACAACCAGAATTAGTGCAACTCATTAAGCAATAAATTCGTTCGTTGGAGCAACAACATAACACTATGTGCGTGTTATCATTGCTGCAATTAGTACTATTTATAATTTTATTGGCAGAACTACTTGGAAACCTTCGGAATTAGTAGCATTTTTAATCCCAATTGACTGCTCAAATGGCTGCCAACAGATAGCGCAGGTTGTGACCCCAGTCATTCAGGAGGCCGGTACATAACATTTCAGTTTTATTGGAGTGATAGTTTAGGAGGAGACAGCGAACACATCTTGTTTCACATTCTGAGGATTTTTACTGTACTAGAGTATATAGTATGTGCGCCTGCAGCAGGGTGCAACCGTTGGGTATAGACCGACCCACTATAATTAAAAGATAAACTACAAAAAATGAATAAATCATTGACCAATTACCAGTTGTGAATGTGGAAGCACTGTGTCGAGTTTACGTTCATCAATGCTTGCTTTGACGTTTAGTTTATCCTGTCTCGCTATATAATTAACCACCTTTTCCATAAGAATGAAACTTCAATACGGTAATTTCTATTACCATTTCTTTCATTTGCGACATCGGAAAAAGAGGTTTTGAACTTTGTATTAGGTAACCCCTGTCTACAGCTTTTATTTGAGCATGAAGAACACGCAGCTGTTTATAAGAACGACTTTTCTTTGTAATTTCCCAATTTTAGATGGATTAAAAGTGTACTCAAAAGCAACTGGTTTTCTTTTTCACTCAATCATTTATTTTTCCATCGCCAAAACGTCAGATTGATCAAACAATCTCCTACATACCATATAGAGACACGCATTCTTTATTCAATAATGAGACGGTGGGTGGATGAGTGGATGAGAGGAGAGATTCACTCTCGCCTTAGAGACACGGGACCCGTATCGATTTATCAAGTGAAGAAAATGTTGGCGTATTCACCAGACGGCAGAGACAGTAAGATAAGAAAATTTCAAGCAGAATTTTTTCACGCAAATTCCCCCATTTCATCTAGGAAGAAAATGACCAGTTAGCAAGCGTCCGTCTGTTCGAGAGATTGCTGCAAACAGCAGAGGAGTGGACAAAAGCAAGGCCATGCTATAATTAAAGCATCGCATTACTGCACCGTACTACAAGCGTGAGTGGGAGAGGAATACCGGTTATGTTCCTGATTATTGAGAGCATATTTGAGTATGCTGGGCTATCCCGGAAGACTTTAGAATATGTTCCCTAGAGAAGGCGATGCTTATGGTCTTTCGCCGGCAGAAATGGCAAATCTCCTCCTTATAAAATAAGTAGCAACAGTAAATTGGCAAAAATAGCAAAGCGAATGGTTTGGTATGGGCATGCAGGGCACGGGAACACGACAAGGATGTAATATTTCTCTAGTTGAGTTCAATTTACGTATATGAGGAAGACATCATGACAAGATCCTTAAATAATGTTGGCCTGAGGTGACCCAGTGATTCTAATTAACATCCCCTGCCCCAGTGCAAAGAGCCGCTGGGAACTAGGGGCCGTTTACATTGGTTGTATGCCATAGACTTGTCTTGGAAACTATAGTGACGCTGGTTTCCCGTTGCTGTTCATATGCCATTGGACCGTTTTGGTCGTATTTGCTATACGATAATCTAAACATTCGCATGAATGTGACGACATCCTTGCCAGCCCACAATGACCTTTTTGCCTCTAACGCTAGTACGCGAGCGAGGGGATTTTCGTCAGAGATGGGGCTCGAACCGACGTTCTCTGGATCCAAATGCTTGCTGGTCCTTTCAGTAATTCGAAGACGCATTAATAATATTTGATATGCCGATGACACTACACTTCTAGCTACTATAGAAAACAATATCGGAGAAAACTTTTCCAAATTGCCAGAAGAAAGTGAACTATAAACGGAAAAAAGACGAGCTAATGATTGCTGGTAAAAGAAATGTTAGGGTACGCATTGGGATAGGTGAAGAAATTGAACAAGTTACGGAGTATTCTATTCTTTGAAATGTGGTATTGGCAAAAAAAATGCTAGGGATCTCGATAGTGGGAACACTGAACAAATGCATCTATCTTAGAAGAAATTGATGTAGAAAGAGAACTAATGGGTAGAATAGCGAGACAGAAGCTTAAATAATTTGGACATATGGCAAGAGGGAGTGCAAGCTGCGCAGGATATCTCGGTATAACAGTTTTAGAAGAATCTGTAGCAGGAAGAAGGGATCATGGCGCCCCGATGAAGATGTGGAATGATGACATCAATTAATGGATTGTACAATAAATGAAAGAAATTAGCACTGGATGGAGAAGGAATTGTCGTGGATGTGGTCACTGTCTGTCGCTCAACCTCATTGGACGATGGCACAGCAGTAAGGAAGTTTCTGGTGGCTGGTTAACAAATATACGTAAATGTTTGCTGTGTCATTGTTGCCCTTAAATGTCAAAGATTGTTGGAATCAGAAATAGTATGACCACGTTAAGGCATCGGTGATGGACCGTGATGCACCCATGCTCACTTCGACTAATGATAAAGGAGAAACATTTGCCCAGACAGAGGTTCCGGGGAATGACACCGGCAGTTGAACATTAACAACAACTCTTCTTTATTCAAACAACACCGAGCAAAGAGTATATAGACAAAACCGAAGCGCATGAGTGCGAGTGCACAGACAACAATCAAATGCTAATGAAATGTGAAATGCTACAACGAGTACAGACGGTAGACACAATGTTGATGTCGATAGGGGGGGTGATCGAGAATCGTCCAATCACTGACGGCATGAATCCGGACAAGCGGGGCAGTTGGTGCAAGCGCATTGGCCCGGGGGGCAAGAACAGCCGGTTCCAGCTTTGCACCCGTCGCACGACTTCACCGCGCAGCACCCAGTCCCGCAGCCTTCGACCGGACAGCCGTTGCACTTGCACTGGCCCGGTGGACACACGCATCCCTTTCCTGTCTTGCACCCGTCGCAACAGATACAGTTGTCGGGAACTGGGCTCGTCTTGCAGCAACCTGGACCGAGAGGGATTACAGATTACTGAGTAAAATTCTAGTTAAATCCACAATAGAGATACACACACTTTTCCACTGGCGAATCCAGAGCCCAGAGGGGGCGCCGGCCCCCCCCCCATATTTTTATATCTGCTCTTTTTGACAGAAGTGATTTTTTCAGCTACATTTTTCCATTTTCCCCTTCTATGCCATATGTATTCCCTTTCTTGTCCTCCCTGTTCTACTGCATCTTTTTATGTACCCTTTTCGGAATACCACTTCTTGTGTGCCCTTTTCCGTGTGCCCCTTCTCATGTGCCCTTTTTGTATGCCCTTGCTTGTACTTCCTTTTCTATTGCACCCTTGTATGTACCCCTTTCCGTATAACGTTCTTGTGCCATTTTCCGTATGCCCATTATCATGTGCAAATTAGTCACCTACTCTTTTTCAAATAAAATGTGTGCCATTTTAAGTTTGGCGCCCCCCTTTCTTGAAATCATGGATCCGCCATTGATTTAATTACATAATGACAAAACAAACAGAAAGCCGTATGAACAGAAGGAACGATGGAAACACCAGATTACATCTAAATCCTTCCAGTCCGAACTGTTTTCACTGCACGTTGGAACAAGTTGGTATTACTAGATTAGGCGTCTTACTTCATTGCCCAGCAGATCGGATATTTGGGGGGGGGAGAAGTTTGGACAAAAGGAGCTCACACCAGTCACCACATTTCAACAGATTTCCACGCTAGTTTAAATTTACTCTTTTATTTCAACAATATTATATCATAGCAGAGGATACACGCGTTGCTGGGCAATAGAATAGGGCACATGCCTGACCCTAACCCTGCCCTAGTCCGGTCCCCCATTTTCGGGGGTGCCCCGCAACTTTTGATTTATGAAATTTTCTGTGGCTGGATTTCTTCTGCCCGAAACGGGCATTTCACACCGTTTTTAGCCTCTTTGACCTCAACCCCGACCTCGAAGGTCGACCTCGCCCCCCCCTATGTTACCCGCAGGGTTGAGGGGGTCACCCATACAAAGTTTCGGGTCACTGGCAGCAACGGTCCGGCCGCCCACCCGGAACAAACAAACTCTGCCCGAAACGGCCATTTTACAGCGTTTTTATCCTCCTTGACCTCTACCCCGACCTCGGAGGTCGATCTCGCACCCCCCCTCTATGTTACCCGCCGGGTTGAGGGGGTCACCCATGCAAAGTTTCGGGTCACTGGCACCAACAAATCGGACCAGTCGCCCACCCGAAACACACACACACACATACACACAGACAACTTGACAAATATATATAAGATTGCGTCAATTGAAACTGACTGGTTGATTTGAACTTTTATAAGAGTTTTTACAAAAAGAACTTAACAATCTATTCATACGACTCTTTTCAATTAAGTAATATAAATATATTTGTAGTTTCCTAATAACCGAGAGACAAACAGAGAGAGAGAAAGAGATGAGATAAGGTTTTGGTGCGTCTGTTCTCGCCAAAGAGTATCGTCTTTTCTCATGATAGAATTGAAATTCACTGTAGACAGGAAGTAGCAGAGACACATCGCCAAATCTCTCGTCGAAGGACAAAAAGAGTGCATATTGTAAGAAGACTGATGGTGTTGGACAAATGGCAACAATGTTCAGAAGGACACCAAGGTTAGTAGAGCGAGGAGCAAATACCATTTGGGTCTGGGACAAGACCTAACACAGCTAACATCACCGAGCAAAAAACCGCCCTAGAGAACAGAACAAGTTGAAAGATTCAAATATCTTGGTGCATTCATGTCGCCCAGTGAACATTTTTTGTCGGATAAGCAGAGGATGAGCAATGAATGGGCAGCGGATGAGCAGAAGATGGGCAATGAATGGGCAGCGGATGAGCAGGGGATGAGCAATGAATGGGAAGCGAATAGGCAATAAATGTGCTACTCATTCGATGCCAATACGCTGCTGATTCGCTACCCATTTATTGTCCATCCGCCTACTCATCCGCTGCCCATCCGTTACCCATTCATTGCCCATCCACTGCCTATCCGTTGCCATCCGCAGACCATTTGTTGCCCATCCGCTGCTGAAGTTATATACATCTAATGCCACCATCAGTTTTTTTGCCTTTAAGGTAATTAAAAATGGTACTTGTACGTCCACCTTTCCGAACTCAACCGTGAATATACGATAGTGCAACGGGCAGCTTTAATCTTATCTTGACCATCACTTGCAGCCTACAAGACTAATTCTGTTGTGGGAGGCGCCACTTCTTTCAAGCATAAATTAAACACTGTTACTGTTAGCAGTTCATTTTGCTTTTAATACTCCTTTTTAATGTATGCTTCAACTCCGGCATGTGTCAAACTTAATACAGATCGACTTGCTTTGCAAATAGTTCACTTGTAAAGAAATTAGGTCAATTTGAAATAAAAATAACGTCATAATTTGGCAAATTCTGCATGGATCAATAATATACACCCACCCTCTTTGTCAAAGTGAGTTATGCCTAAAATAGTATGTACACTAGTACAGAATAATTGAAAATCAAAACTTACCTTTCGATGACATGGTAAATCTCGCAACGATACCTCTGGAAAAAAAATACCGAGTTACGAAGCTCACAGCGCTGATTGAACAATGCCACACACAGAGAAGTAATCTCTGCGTAGCTGAAACTCTGCAATAAATGCCGTCAGAAATTATGGGTAACAGGAAGAAATTCCACAATTATTGACTCGGCGGAGTGGCAGGGAAAAATCAATACCAACTTCTCTTCCTCCTTTGCTATACTCTCTGCTGAACGATAAGCGTGGGAGACTTGCAGTTGACTGACTTATGCCAAGTCTCCTTTCTAGGTCAATGGAGGTATAGAGTAACTGAATGTACCTAATTAATGGAGCAAGCTCTACGTCTCTGTGGAACTACATGAAAGCTCTGAATTAGTTGGGCTATCTGCGTAATATGTAGTTTTACTCGTCTCATGGCTGAAATCACAGGGAACATTAATTACCTTCGAAGCGAAAAAATCTTATCACTGTTGGCAATTACGATCGTACAGGTGTAGAGGAGTAAGCGCATTCCGTTGCAAGGTAGAACAGTAAAACCACAAATACATGTCACTCAGCATTTAATGAAAATCGCAACCTGTATTCCTGACGGGCGAGACGATGCTGCAAGCAATGTCTCAGTTACATCATGTATCTGCTTCTTGTCCGTGTAATCGTATAGTAACTCTTGTTATACTGTTCCAAACGATCTTCTCGTTCACTTCTAGGAACTCCGTTCTTCTCTGATTTTCATACTAATACACATAAACATTACTTCTTTTTCTTCTTATTATTGTTAATAGTTATCAAATTCTAACTGTTTGTTTTTAACATGACGAGATAATTATTTGTGTATTGATCAAATTATTGATCTAAAAGACTTTTTGATAATATTCATCACAAAAACTTAATTGAACAATTGAAATGTCATGCAATATATGGGATATTTAACAAATTAATAAAAGTCTATCTCACTAACAATAATATTTATACTGACGTAAACAATGAAAAATCAGATTTTAAAACAGTTTCATATGGTGTTCCTCAAGGGTCAGTACTGTGTCCCATATTATGCTTACTATATATAAATGACATAAAAAGTCTTTCACATTAATTAAATCTTAAACTTTTTACAGATGACACTCGTTTATTTGTATTTGAAAGATGACTAAAATATCTTAGAGAAACAAGTACAGACACCCCAGTATGTCCCATGCAGTGACTTTATTCTTGCTTACCAATCAATTAACTGAGAAAACCATACCAAATATTTAGGGCAAATATTGCAAGAAGATTTGAAATGAGATTAATGAAATAGTCAAGAAAATTAATAAAACAGTTCCTATTTTTAACAGCATTAAAATATTTTTTAAAGTGAGAAAAATATGTTAATAGTGTATGAATACATTGTTTTCTTAAGTATGACTATGGAATAGAATTATTTGCTAACTGTTATAAATATAGAATTCTAAAAGTCAACCTAGCAAGAAAAATAAGAACGCCTACTAATGAAATATACACACTATTGTAAAAATTCTGAAAATTAAAGATCACGATCATATGACATTATCACTATACTCACACATGAAATATTTAATAACTCTAAACAAGTACCACATGATATTTAAAAAGAAATACGGACAAACATGAATTACTCAGACCGGAAGCATTCAATAAAAGAAAAAGTTATGGATATAGCAAGCATTTGTTGGAATAAACTAAAAGACACAGAATAAAAACATCATAAATAGAACTAATTTAAAAGCACACTTTCAGTGAAAACTTCTATCTTATTTAATTTAGGTCAACAACAGTCGAAAATTCTAGAATATTATATTCTTAAATAATTAAATTAAGTATGAAGCGATGTATTCTAACAATATGCGTACTAAAAATAACAGTTTTTTTTTAGAATTATTAAGCATATTTATTATGTAGTCTAATATTGTATTGTACATTAAAAAGGAAAAAATTGTAAAACAATCTGTACATTTATATGTTCTCTGTTAGTTTTTATTATTTTTGGTTGATTGTATTAAATGATTATTTTTATATTTTACGTTTGTGATTGCCAAAAATAAATCATCATTATTATTTTATATTTTCATGGTGTTTTCATCTTCGGAGCATATATATAGCAGTCACAAGAATGAAAGTATGAAACCAAATATAATAGAAATTTCACCACTGAAAACGAGCACAAATTGAATAGGTGAAAGCGAAAAAATTTAAATTATGAATTATACAGTACCAGTAAAGTACGTTACAAATGGGCAAATGTCGAGAATTCAATGACAGAGGATATAGAGCGAGGAGGCCATCATGTATTCAATTGTTAGCCGATATGCAGTGTTCCAAGGTGACTCTCCGTGACACCAAGACTCTTCACGAAATGTTCCACCTCTTCCACGTGCGAATCGATCATACGTTGAAGTGTCTCCGTCCGGCGCATCACTTTGGCGGTCTTCATAGTGACCTTCATCAGGCCAGCCCATTGGAAGATTTCCACCTTTTTGAGGAAATGTTTACGGCGTCGAATGTTGTTGTTGGTAGTGTTGATGGAGTTACTGCTGCCTCCGTTGGTGGAGGCATTGTTGGGTCGCGTTAAATTAGTTCTGAAACTCATCGTAGTAGCAGCCTGTGGTTTGGCAGATTTGCAGTTGACAGATGGTTGGGAATAGGACAAAGATGGCATCGCCATGGCAGTGGTGGTAGCTGAAGTGGATGTCGTTGTCGTGGTGGAAGTATGCTGAAGGCGAGTTGGTATTTGCTGATCCTGGCAAGTATTGTAGACACTATTATTAATGGTATATTCTCCTTCGTGATCCAACTGTTGGTATATATCCGGGCAGTGTTGACCTATGGTGGCCGGCGGTTGTTGCTTCCCATAACTATCTGAACACGACGGAAACACCTGAAGAGGAGTTTCCTGAATGTTCCGAGCAAGGTCACCGTTGTCAATCTGGGAGTTGTAGAATGAATCGTCCATGTAGGCCCAGGACTTGGCAGTTGAAAAGGGATTGAAGAAGGTGTCTTCTCCACTGGCTTCGAGGGCGTCGCTTCTGAGAAATTCCGTGTAGTTAAACATTGCGTATGACAATGATCCTTTCTCAGACCGGGTTTATGATTTTGCTCAACTGAAGCTTGAGTATCGATCTGAAATCGGAAGAAAAATAAAATCTTTGTGATTAACATAACATTACTAAATACTCTACATGTATATGTTTCAGATTATTAAATTTTAAGCAAAACAATTTTAAATCAACAAGACTTTTATGTGACGGTATCACATTTAAAAGACAGTAATGCTATTTATGACACTTTTGTCCAGACACACAGACCAACAGAAACATCCACACACATAAATGAACACAATTAAGTAGTAAACCACAGTTGGGAAAGGAAGGAACACAGATCGTCGTTATATGCCAAAATAAATCTCTCTCTCTCTCTCTCTCAAAAGTATAATTATAGAGGGCGGGAGACTTTTGAGAATTGGTTTGACATTATTTGAACAATAGATACTGTAAGACAAAAATCAGTAAATGGGGTCTCATTTAATCATCGAAGCCATTTTGCGATCCCGGCGACTGAATAATAACTTGTAATCACCACATTACCTCTAGACCGCAGGTGAATTCACTTTATCCAATTTAATTTTAGGCTTTAATAATAGTGTGCCGTATTTGAATATATTTAAATACGAGGTTTATTATTAATCTAAAAATATTTAGTCAGGAAGAGATAAAATAAAGAGAGGATTTTAGCGAGTAAAGCTTTAGAAAATCTTTGAAAATAATCCCTTGAAAAAACTTCAATGTAGTGACAGGGTGATCCAGAATAGTTTGGCGGTAATGAGAAATCAGTTTAATCTTGTGAAAAAATAGGTTTATTTCCCTATCTGCGAGATATGTTGTAGAAAGCAAAGCCACGATGACCAATACGGTTCCAAATCGTCAGCGTCTGCGTTTTCCAGGATTCGCAAACTTGAAGTGTGGATTTTCAGTGCCCATCAGTGAACATTTTGATGATTGATCCTGCTCGTTAAACCAAAGACGCATTCATCTGAAAACTTCATTTTTCTAAGGAAAGCTGGTTCATCTTGAAATTCTGGGCAACAATATGACAAAATTTTATTCTCCGAGATCCATCTTCGTATTCCATCGTTCAGAAATTATGAATGGAGTTTTAGAAATATTGAATTCAGTAGTATGCAAATAAATAAATAAATGCTCAATTGTGAACTCAACCATCATTGCAAAAATAGTGAAACTTTTATTTCGAACAGCATTCTGTAAGCCCAGAAGCCTAATGCTATTCTGAATCACATATTTCTCTTTACCGCCAAACTTTCCCTACTAAATGAATAGAGTTGGAAATGGAATTTAGATCTTCCGCGTCTGGTCATTGTGAAGGTCATTGAACGAGCTGGACGTTTTTTATAATATCATCAGTAAATATGTGATCCAGGTTAAAAGATGACTTATTCCTATTTATGACTTTTCGTAAAAATTAATTAGCCAAGAAAATGAATTTTTCAATGCCAACAATCAAATTCCTCATATTGGAAGTCCAAATCAGTGTGACACATGAATTTTCAGCATAAATTAATGAAACTACAGTGTCGACAAGCTTATAATAATCTTCTTAACTTTCGAATACATGAACGATCCTTTTTTATCAACCTTAGTCATTTTGACCGCTTGCATATTTTATCGAATAATAAAATGCGATTGTCCCATTAGATTTGCGAATTTAAGACTGTCCCGCTTATGCCTATCGAAGCGGCATTACGAATACCGCACATCCTAGTAATATTTCTGGTATACAATGTTTTAGTCAACAGATGCATCATCATCATAGATTCCTCGTCCATGTGAACACACGGGAATGTCTGACATTTTCTTACAGCTCTTCCCCTCTGCACACCTGATCACTAATTGACTCGTGTCTTCTCCACTCCATTTCTCAGTGTCATCCATCCAGTGTTCTCCACATAGTTCGCCAATACTTTTCATGATTCACTGTTTTTTCCAAGTATTATTTTTCTTTTCAATATCCTGAGAGACAGTCAAACTCTCTCATTCAGTATCATCTAGTCCTATGGCGCGAATCGCGTTGCGGTGGTCCCCACGATTTCACGTTATCCTTTTCGATCTTCTGCCAGTCTCGAAGCTGATATGAGTTTCGCGCCAGTGAAACGTCGTATATCCATGATGTTCTTATCGTCATCTTCTTCTCCTGACTCCTACCTTAAATAGCACATCTTCCTTATTATCATTTGTTTTTGTAACTCCAGCTCGCTCCCGATCTTGTTGAGTACCATCTGCTGGTTTTTCTCTCTATCCAATATAATTGTAAGACTCTTCTATATGTCCACATGATATCTTAAAAGCAGCATCCACTTTCCTGTCATCAGCCTTCCGTCGTCAGTGCACATGACTCTCACCCATAAGATGCCATGACAAAAAGCATTGCCGGAAGGAGCCGAACTTTGATCCTTGTAGAAACTCCTTTGGTTGTCCTTCCGTTGAGTGTAAAGTCTGAAAGATCTCTTTTTTATAAATCGATTGTCATAGCCTTGACTTTAGTGCGGCGTTGATATAAGTAAGTCTCTTGGGATACTGGACTGTTCTACAAGCGTTATCAAATCTAATAGGTCCGTCTTGCTTGAGGCCAACGAAGTTGTGTCATCTGCAAAACGAATGTTGTTTCTTTTCTTACCTCTTAGCTTTATTCATGTATTAAAATCATTTAATTGAATTACTAGCGGCCAAACTCAAAGTCAAACTCTGCAAGAAAGAAAACCTGCAAGACAAATACGATACGATATTCAACATATACCCCAGCAATACAAAGTGATGGTAGAAACCCGTTTTAGGGACCTACCTGTTGAAGATGAAACCCCTGAAGAACTTTGGAAAAATATCAAACGAGCAGTAAAAGAAACTGCAGAATCAACTATTCCCAAACTAAATAGACAACCGAAGAAGAAGTGGATCTCGAAAAAATACATTGGATATCGCGGAAGAGCGCAGAACGAAAAAAGCTAAAGGCGCTAGCAAGGAAATTATAAGTGATTTGAATAGGAAATTCCAAAGGGAAGCACGCAAAGACAAAGAGAAGTACATAACCGACGTTTGTGAACAGATAAAAAAAGACAACCATGAAGGTAAGATGAAAAGCGTATTCAAAGGAATACAACAAATCTCGAATAAATTCTCGAATCGAATTGGAGTCATCAACGACAGCAATGGAACCACTTTAACCGAAGAGGAAAATATCAAGTCTAGATGGAAAGAATACACTGAGAAACTGTACGAAAAAGACAACAGAATGCACGCACAGTTCACAGTACAAGCATATGAAGATGAACCCGGAGTAACGGAGGCAGAAGTGAGACAAGCTATCAAAGAATTGGCCACCGGTAAGTCACTAGGCATCGATGACATTGAACTTATAAAAACGTTGGTGATGAAACTATTAAAATCCCATTGTGAATCAGGGAGAGTTTCATGGCCCATGAAAACTGGACGTAAGGTCTGGATGGCCTGAGTATGTTGGTATTTAGTCGGAGAGACCAGAGAGGCTGCGATGCACCAGCAGCGGAGCGAGAGGTGACTGTTGGCGATTTATGCCGGGTTAAACGAGGACATCGTTACAATTAATGGCCGTTAAAATTCCATTTGCAAGTCGGCAGGCGGATCGAAGACGAACAGATTAAGATAGATAGATAGAGAGAAGCAGAGAGGGCCGGTCGTTCAGGTTGAACGTGGAGTTATAGGTTTTGCACTGGACCATGGAAAGGAGAAGATTTATGCGATTCGGGACCAGGCTGCTGATGGTGCTGGAATTGAACGAATATAAATCATGACGTCCCCATACCGCTACTTGCTTTGCACACACCCACATCAAAGGTGCACCTGTGACTACATTTTTTTGACACTTTGCGATATGAATACCCTAAATACTATAATATAGGAACACTATGGAAACCAGATAAACAACTTGTTCTGTTTACTTTACAATTGCCAGAGCCAATCGCAAATCGACAAATATTTTTCACAAAGATTATTTTTTCTTATCATCATGGTCGGATGAAAAAGTTGTTGACTAAATACCTGTAATCAACTAAGAATTGAGAAACTGACAGGAGGACCCCAAAATCAAGACGAAACGCTGCACGAGCTCGATGGAAACGGAAGGAAAGTGTGGTTCCAGTGGACACCTGCCCAGTCCAGTGTGGTATAGAAGAAAATGAAGAAGCTGATTGATATGGATATTCCTCTTATAACAGCGAAGGGAGTCATCAAGCAGAAGATTGAAGAAAATGTGACGCTGAGAAACTGTGAAAGGACAAACATCTAACATGGAATAGAAAAAGTAATGTCGGCTCAAATTAGGACCAATCATTGGCACACACTGGACACGTATAGGAAGAAATTCAGGAAGACACAAGAGGACATGTGTCGAAGAAGCAATAAAGAAAAGGGGATCTTAACCATCTGGTGAAGAGGCGCTTCAATTTGACAATTCGATACCGTGTGCGTTGAGAGTAGCAAGACAAACGCCGCACCCAACTCACCCAAAAACAGACCCAGGAATTCTAAAAAGTGACGTCATCGGAACTCCCAAATTCATCCACAGGCGAGCCAGACACGACGCCTGCCCACCACTGTCGAGGCACTGGAGGTTGCAAGATTGTCCACAATAAAAGGTGATCAAGTGAGTCTGCAGGTATTTACGAACCCACTCAATCACAATCTCAAAGATTTTTTAAATACTCCATGGCCATGTAACATGTCATACTGCTATCACAACAGCGCTAAGGACGGCCAAAGAGAACCTGCAAAACATCATTTAATATTGCCTATTTGGTTATCAAGGGACACATTGTGTTGTTTATCCTTGAATAGCCAAAGGTCATTTGTGTGTCTGGCGTGCCAGACGACCTACTGTATAGCAGGCGAAGTGCTAAAAGCCGACGGATAAGAGAAGAAGATGACATATTGTAAACAGAAGAATGGCGTATTCAGAAAAGAACAAATAAAAGTTTGGAGGGCAGAAGTAAAAAGGCGTCCAACAAGGATGCTTCATTTCGCCAGTGTTCTTCAACATGTTCCTGGAAAGAATGTATTTCACGGAGGTGTTACAATTTGAATTTAAATTTAATCTAGAAATATTGGTAATCGCCTCATATACAATATGCAGGCATATTATTTGAAATCATAATATCAAACTTATTTCTCTTTTCGGCAAACTATTCTGAATCACCCTGTATAAGGACTCCTCCACAAATTTTCAACCATTCAAAGAAACCTGTATGTACTGAAACAGACCAAGGAAGCACCACTACTTGACCTTCTTGGATGAAGATCACCTGCGTAGGAGAGGGAATGACAGCGGAGGGGAGATGTCTGCGATGGTATTGGGGGGCAAAGGGCAAAGTAGATCCGATGTTCTCTGATCATTTGTGGTCAAGTTGACGTTTAAAGGTAGTTTATAGACAACAAAAACAGTCAGCAACGACAAACTTCTTAGGCATACTGGAAAAACTGTGAATGGTATTGTATGCTGGACACTGTTAAAATGTGCAAATGATAGCGAAACATTATACCACCTCGAGGACATAGTTTTTACCTTAAGTTACACCAGATTCCCATTGGACTCCATAAAATCAATTAATGGGTATTTTGTGCTGTACTTCCTATATGCATGTCCCTTTATAGACCATTAAAACACATTGGGTAGTACATCTAGAAATTTTTTGTCTGCTAGGCAGAGCTGCAGCAGTTGTATGGGAATTACCCACCGGCGTATCTAAACATTTTCATCCTGAAACACTACCCGATTGATCGATTCCAGGGTCGTAGCCTCATCTGTTTGATAATATTTTTGCGTCCCTCTTAAAATTTAAGTTCTGTTTCTTATATTTCATATTTTTAATTCGTGCCTTAGTCTAAACAGTCTCCACAGAATAGCATATATAATATTTTAACGTCACACTGCTAGATCGATGAAATTCGAGAGGCAATTTAAGTCAGAACTACCTGAACCAGATACATTTTATTTGGAATTGCAGAAATTGGAAGTGGTTGATAACATACCCAAACTAACACTTTCAGATGCACTCAATGAAGCAGATAAAAGTGTTTTACTTAACATCCACTCAATGTTTAATTTAATTTTGTTCTTACTGGACAACACTTGCTAGATACAGAAAGGAGAGCCAGGAGTATTTACAACTTTTGATTCATCCGGCTGAAAATGTGTTTTATGGATTTATAGACACTTATTATACACAAAGAATATGAGTATTGCATGTATGTGTTTATGTTTATCTGTTAAATTACTAATGGTGTCTTTTATGCTACTCCATGCTAATAATAATATACTACTGTTCAACAGTTTTATTTATTCAATGTATGAACTTTAGTAGCAGGAGCAGGGTCGTATCTAATCAACTTAGAAATAGATTGTGAATTCCCGATAACGTCATTTTATTTATATCATCCAGTTATACTATAGTACGTCATAGTTCTATTTATATCAGCCAATCAGACTGTTACACGTCTTAGTCACGTGTAATTCCTTTGAAATTTCCTCGGGGAACCGCCCCTCCCCTTTATTCATTAGTTGTAACGTATATAAGTAGTATAGTATCACATGTTTTGTCCAATGGAATGAAGAATACTATTTAGGAAAGCGAATACAAATCTAATAATCTTAAATAAAACTTTATCAAATTGTGGTGCTTCCTATTTTTTAAACAACTTCCCGTGAACTTTTTCCCTCTGATTTTCTTTTTTTGCTTAAATTTAGTTTATCAGTAAATTAGCTCCAATTTCCAATTATCAGCTGTGTTTTAACACTGGACTTTTCTCCCCGTTTGGATCTAAGTAAAGCTACTTTCTGTTGTTAGTGTTCCTTTATTTTGTAACTTGTTATTTGCTTTTCAGCCTGTCGATGTTGATTGCATCAACGAAGCAAGTTGCTAAAAATAAATAATTACATGTTTGCCAGTTTTCTTTTGGTCTTGCTTTTTATCTACCGCTTACGAAAGTTTTCACTGCCATCCTTATTTAAAAAATACTGTAAGTAAAGTTAAATAAATAAATTACGTACCCATATAGTAATAGCCAAAAACCTGGTCTAAATATCAAATGGACTTATTTTTCATATAGTCCCGCCTTTTGTTCCTCGTTGGGTACTGATGTAATGGAACATGTAATGATTGTACAGGCCATGAAATAATTAAAAGAAAAGGACAAAATCGTAACAGACAATCAGTCGAGCATCAAAGCGATCAGGGAAAACGACATCCGCACAACGAACAACCTACTCAAAGAAATTCAAGACAGCCTGCTCTAACTCAGAGAAAAAGTTCTCTCATTTTCACGTCGGTACCCAGCCATTGAAGGCAATGCGGAGGTGGACAAGGCGAGAAAGATCGATCAGCGGGAAGAAGAATGCTTGATAGAAGGGATAATTAAGAGAAGAGTGTAGGACAGAGAGAAAAGAAAAGGGTATGGCACCATGAGAGAAGTAGGATGGTATATGAAGAAGGTATCAAGGAGCAGGTTGAACGTGGATGGAGCAGAAAGGACAGAGTCGCGTTCAGCCGATTTCACAGCGGGCACTCGGTGGAACTCAAAGGATACGCAAGTGGATTGGAAAGGGTGAAGACGGAAAATGCCGCAGATGCGATGAAGAAGAAGAAGATATGCAACACGTGATGAGATGTCCAACCGGATAGAGAAAGAGAGCCGCGTTGTACCTCATCAATCTCAACGATCTGTGCAGAAAGCCGTTCGAGCGGTTGACCTACTGGAAATGGTTCCACAGAAGAGGCCCTGATGCGTGACGACGACTGCGATGACACCATCACCTGGCGTCTAAATAGATTTTATCTCTCATGTCAATTCATGGCAATAACACTTAGTAATTCGCAGTAATGCTAATGTTTCTATACCTATATGTAGCTGGGTTTTTTCAGATTTTAATTTTTTGTTTTGCAAAATGCGCATTGCTTATCTACAGTACATTTAATTATTGAAAGAAGCGGTAACCAGACTTACTTGTATGCGGCAATACTGCCACTTCAGACTTGCTGAAGACCTACCCCAAGTGAAGTAGCAGTCGGAGGAAGGAGTGTGGAAATTATAAACTGGAACGGAAAGCCAGAGGCTGGTGCATTTAACAAACCCAAGAATAATATTCTCTCAGTAATTTGCAGAGAATAGGGACACCTGCTCGCTGAGATGTATACAACTCACTATCACCCATGTACGTCACTCTTGCAGCATCACATACAATATCCTCAATTTCTTCTAATAATTGTTGCCCGGTGCAATGTTAGGATAATTCTAAATTGGTGAGTTACCCAATCCTCACTTCGGTTACTCCTTCCATCCAACACCCGGAAAGGTCACGTTGACGGCCTCCCGTACCCACTTTCAATTTCATTGATTGCGACACCCCTCAATGCGACTTCTCCAAGCTGTTCTTCTCTGAATACCTTGCCAACGGACAGTATCTGTCTAGTAATGATTTTCTGCTTCAACTGCCGATGCGTACTAGGACCACGTAGCTAATTTTGAGTAATTCTCCGCTGTATTAAGTTGAGATTAATTTCACGTTTCGACTGATCGAATAGACTGGTTTAGTAGGTACATTTTACTACGTGATTCAGCGTGATATAGGCGTGAGCTTACGTTTGGTTTTGAAAACCGAGTTGAAGACCAAACATAAACTCAAAATATTCCTTGGTTTTGAAAACCATAGTTGCCGTTACTATTTCAGAGTTCAATCCAGTCCCTATATTTTTTTTCAAAACCAAGTTTGCATATTAATTTCCTATCTATAATTACAATCTTCACGGAGATTCGAAACCTCCTGAGTTTATGTTTGGTTCTGAAATGAACTGAGAAGATTGGCTGCTCATCTGCAAATTGCACAGAAGAAGATTGGCTGCTCATCTGCAAATTGCACAGAAGAAGATTGGCTGCTCATCTGCAAATTGCACAGAAGAAGATTG
>JAUYWV010143801.1:0-10437 GCA_032274565.1 Nematoplana nigrocapitula | reverse complement strand
GTCGCCATTACATACCACTGTGCCCTGGCTAATCTACTCGAATTACACTGAGGTTAGTCATTAGCCAGAGAAAGCCATGTTTCTGTCGCTGTTTCTTCCTTTGTTGTTCTTTGCATTTATTCTTCTTCCCAGAACCGAGTCATATCCACAGGCTTAAAGATTCGGCTTCTTCGAGCAACATCTTTTGCCATAGCGTCATTTGGTTGTGAGACCGGGGCCAGGAACAAGACAGACCAACGCAGGATAGATGCATTTGAGATGTGGAAGTATACTGATGAGTACTACAAGTATCATGGACCGAAAGAAGGCCGAATTGTTTGGTGCTGGATACCACCAGAATGGAATTGGAGCTATGGAAGCAGATGTGCGTCGAGGGGGGGGGGGGGTTCGACAAGGATATCATCCAGGGGTCAGTGGAAGGGGAAGAGACGGCGAGGACGCCCAGCAAAGTCTTGGTTAGATGACTTCCGAGGATGGATTGGAACGGGAACACCCGGACTGACTGACTGATAGAATTAAAAGCACAGCGTTGATATTTACATTTTTATACTTGATTTAAAGAATATTTTACTTCTAGTAATATGCAATTAAATAAATAAAAATAATGAAAAATAGCCAAACGGAGAATTACAACTAAATATTGATTTTTTAATCTAATAATTGAAAAGGAATTTACGGGGAAAAACTTTCATCTCAGACAGTTAACAAAATGTTTGTTTAATAATAATACCTCTTTATTGAGTGTGTGTTATCTGAAAATATCACAAAATTGATAGCAATTTACTGCTGTAACTCTAAATCCATAAATTGAAGAGTCTTCTCCTCACATTTGCATGTGCTCTTTACGTCTTATCTAATAATCTTCTGAGTGGAAGTCTCACTAGTATCATTTTAATATTCACATTAGAAATACGAAAACATTCTGCATCATAATTTCTACTCACTACGTGTTTACCGTATACTCCTTTCAGATCGCCTGAATCACCACGGGCTTTCTGAGACTGGGGAAATGAACGGTTATGGGGGCTACGAGCAGGAAGCCCCCATGCCATTACAGCCGACCTACTCTGGTAGTTCGCATCAGCCCCAACCAGCACCTCCTCCCAATGCGGCACAATTGAGTACCGATTCCTCCTCGACTGTGCCTCATCACCAAAGACAGGTAGGCTGTGGATTTCCCCCAAATCTCTTTTCTCACACACACAGGCCTCACTCTTCACTCTCCATCACTTCCCTTCCTCTTAATCTCATTTTCTGTCACTCTCATTGTCTTGCTTCCTTCCTTCTTCTTCTTATTTCTTAGTGAAATAGGCTCAAAACTTGCTTCCAAAATTCTTGCTATACTCCAGAAGTACACGACTAATAAAATGAGTAAACCAATTACCATAGAACTTACAAATGAGGAAGATATTAGAAATATAATCAAATATATAAAAAAACAAAAGTTTAACTGGCTATGACCAAATTAGTACAAAGCTGCGCGAAAAACTTACATCCACTGAATTTTTACCTCTTTACTCTGCAAAGTGATGAATCTGACCAATTCTCCATCTAATTACCCTGAATGTCTGAAGAAGATGGCCAGACTCAAGACAACAAACATTTAAACAAAATATTTGTAATAGTTTAGTTATTTAAATAACTTACGAAATAGATTGAGAAAACCCACATTCTTTTCAATAAACAGCTATGATTTTAGAAAATATCACAGTTCAGTAGCTGGTTTGAAATCTACATATTAGGTATTTTTTATTGATCTAGAGAAAGCTTGTGACAGCAGCATCGATTTAGATATTCTCACTGAAAAGTTAATTCACTATATGGAATATCGGGACCATTTAAGATATTTTGCGAAGTTATTTAAGAAATAGAAAACTATTTACAGTGCTGCAACTAGGTAAAATTGAGTCCAACTTACTTCCAGTTCAATATGGTGTTACCCAGGGCAGTGTTTTGGGTCCCTTACTATATTTAATATATATCAATTATATATATCAAAGTCCTTGAAAACAATATATGGAACTTAAACTTTTTGCAGATGACACAAATTTATGCCTTACTGAATTACAAATATATAGTGCCCTAGAGCAAAAGACAAACAAGGCATTAAAAGGTTAAATTATTGGATTGTATCAAATAGGTTGATCCGAAATTGATTAAAAACTCACTCCCCTCATTTTCAGTGAAAGAGAGTCAACTCATCCAAAGCTGAAGTAAAAAGTAGGGTTAGTTGTATTGCCAGGGAATCCCGTACTAAATTCCTCGGCCATACAATTCAATCAAACCTTAACTGGGATATTCATGTAAATAAAATTATAACCTCGTTGAATAAGTACTCATATTATCCATTTTATAATATTAGAGGTTACCAAAACAGTAAATAAAAAATGTTTTTTATTTAAAGCTCCGATTTTTCCAAATATAATTATGGCATCGAACTGTTTGGTAATTGTCGTAAAATCAATTAATGAATCAACTTCAAATCATAAATGCTAAAAGTCTCTGACAATTACAATCTTAGACTGTTATTACAAATTCATATAGATTGTGGTATCACAATGAAAAAGGCCGCTGATGAATTTCAGTCGTATCTATTCACCAAAGATAGAGCTTCCATTCTCTGGAATAATCTCCCTCATAATTTGCAATATATTAAAGAAAAAATCTATTTACAGTAAATGTTGCAAAGGATTTTTTTTTCAATTACTAACCGCACGGAAAGAACGAGAAATTATCTTTAATCTTCTACTCTTTGGTTGCCTGTTAGAAGCCTCTGGCATTCTTTTGGGGAGAGAGCTTTTTATTCTATATATTGTAAGGTGCCAAATTTATGGTAACCGTATTTCTATATGTACTTTTTAATTTTGTTTAATTTTGAAACTCTCACTAATAATAAATACTATTATTTTCTTTTAATATCTTTTCTCCAATGCCTCCCTCTATCTTTCGTTGTTGTTGTTTTTTTGTTTCTTTCGCACAGTCAAGGACTGACCACTTTTCGCCAAACACGTGCTTTAAAGCAGTGTTTAATTTGGAAGGCTAAAAAGTGAATCGGGTCTGAAGTTCGCTGTCAGGTCGGAACTTTCCCCGCTGGGACGCGCGTACCACGATGGCTTGCGTGGCTCACCACCCAGATTAGGCTCGCGGGACTGCAGCGCTTGTAGCGTCAGGGCTACGACAGCGACTGCAATGCCCCGTAGGGGGACCCATACCTGTGCAGCCTATCTACACCAGAGGATTTGATGGTATGGGTTTCAAAGATGCCAATTAATCTTCGAGACTATATTACCCGGTGTCACCGCCCATTTATACCTTCTATGGAGATGTCAAGGCGGCAACCCCATAGGGCAGTTAAGAAGACCCTCTAAACATCAGTTTAATCTTGGGCAGTTGAACTTAACTTATTTAAAAATAAAGATGAGTCGATTCGTCAACCGCCCCTTTCTATCTTTCGTCGAATCCCTGGTTCCAGAATCCTCTTCTCAACTCCACAATTATCTGTCGCCTTCCTTTCACGCTCACCTGCTTCCTCGTCTATTGTACTGTCGATTTTCTCAGGAATCTCATATTGGTGTTAGTTTCTTGCAGAATGATGTCGCCTCCTAAGTAGAAGTTTGTGGCTTCGTCACCCGCCGTGAGTTGATTATCTGTTTTGTAGTTGAACAGGAATTTGTGATCTTTATTCTTTCATTCTATGAAATAAATTATGAAAATTAATGCGGAAATATTCCTATTTTGAGACAACTACTACTATAATTTATCAAGTGTTTACGTTGCTAAGCTGTAATTCTGATAAAGTTTGCATTATTTGTATTTTCACTTGCTATTACACTACTCATAGTGGCATAGCAGGCTGGAATCGAAGCATCTTCGCATCAGATGGATAATTCAAGTTTGCTACAGACGACCTGATGTGTTTAATCTTCTTTGATGCTGCTCGTTCCTGGTGTATTTGCCACACGGTGTTGTGTGTTGTCTCTTTGATTAGCGTCCACTGGTACGAGCCCAGCCGCCTCCGGGACTAGTCCGACAGTCCGGCCAATCGGCAGGGTCAGCGTCGCCCGGCCATCAGTCTAGCCCCGTGGTCGGCGAAGATAGCACGGACCAGGGCTGGACTGCCAGTTCGAGCACAACCACTGCCACACACAGTAAGAAACTCACCACCCCGCCGCCGAACGATCATGATCTCGCGATCTGGCGTCCATATAGGTTCAGTTGCCCCAATAGCAAGGGAGCCCAATAAATTGAGAATAAAGCTTTTTTTGGAGACCCAATGTTATTGCTCAAGATATTTAATATGAATGGGAATCGTAGCATAAAACGAGAGGAGTACTATCGCAGAACGTGTGAAACAACAACAACAGGTAGACAAATGAGAGAATAACAAGACTGAAGAAAGCAATAAATCTGGAGATTAACTTCTAATACAAATGCAATAGCAGACAAACTGCAGATAACAGGAAATAGTGACAAAGTTTTTAAAAGAGTTAAGATGTAAGGAGAGAGTTTTTGAGAATTATATGTCTGTGGTATACTGTCCAGTTCGAGGTAATTTGTAGGTATGAGTTGATGGATAGGGTGGTTTGGAGAGAGAGAATTCCGTTTTTTAAAAGGTGTATTGTTTGATTTATGCGCAAATCCGCTAAAAAAATGATGGACAGTTGGTGGTTGCTGCAAACGGGCTTGAGTATTCTGAGAGCGTTGAGACGGTGATTACATTTGACCAAAGTGTCATGAAGGTGAAGATCCCATTTCATATTAGCAACACCAGGAAGAGTGATAACAGGGCAACAACAGGGAGATTTCGAGCAGATTAAAAGTTTCGATTTTGTGAGGTTGAGATGAAGATTGGCGTCAGTACTAGAATTTCTCGAGGAGAAAAAAACGATGCGAATGAGTAATGCGGTAGACTGAGCATCAGCAGTGATAGTAGTATCGTCGGCATACTTCATGTAGTTCGGTTGCCTATGCCAATGCATAGAAGGTTAATGAACGCGGAGTGTGTAGTCATTGTTCGCCCCTTCCTCTGCGCAGCTCCAGAGATCAAGCGACGCCCTCAGCTGGTTCCACTCTCCGGCGGGGGTGTGAATGGAGGAGGTGTAGTAGGTTCCTACCTGGTTCGTCAGGCCTGCGATCCCAAATTGTCGCAGAAGAAAAAGAAGAAAAAACGTGCCCAACAGCAACAACGACAAATCTCGCCGCTGGACTACGACGGCAATTCAGACGAGGCCAGCTGTTATTCAACCAGCTATGCGACTCGGGTGAGTCAACCAAAGTGTAGAAATTGTAATTTGTAATAATTTGACTGTTCTTCGGTGGAGCAGAGGAATTCAGAGCAGATTTCCACAATGGTGTCTGACAATCAGACCCCAACGGGACGAGCTTTGGACGGCGGTGGTGGCTACGCGCGTTATCTGCGATCTACCACCTCCACCTCCATGGCATCTGCAAAGACAGGCGGCGGCTTGGACGGACGGTACGGCAGGTGAGGTTTCCCTCTGGCGGTTGCATAAGTTCGGCCCTGCGATTGTTTGTTTGTGAACGTGTAGAAAGTTTTGCTCTGGCGATTACTGAACTTGTAGCTGCGTGTGTATTCCATTAAGTTTGCATGGTCGCTTTGTGGTGTGTTCTATAAGGCAACACACACTGGAATCAGACACAATCCTTATCAACTTCTAGTACTATCATCGTCTCCTTCTCTCTTCTGTCTCGAGTAATTCTACATTCTACGACGTTCTCTATGGCTCAACACTGGAGCGAAACATGCCATTAATGCAGCGACTATCAAGCTACCACCCAGACGATCCGGTTCTCTGGTTCCATCGAGTGGAAGCCCAGTTTGGCACTCGTGGGAATATTCTGTCTATAACGGATACTATCCATCAAGTATGTGGTCGAATTAATAATCCACCAGACGACTACCCTTATTGTTATTCGAAATACCAGCGTACTGCACTCACTCACTCACAGTGCAGGCAAAAATTGCTTAATTTAGAGCTGCTGGGTCATATGAAGTCCTCAGAGCTTTTGCGTCGCAATTAGCAGCTTTGCGACATATCTTACCGGTACCTCTTCTAAAATCAGGGCCGTCCCTTCACACTTCCAACGTTCACTCTATTTGATTCTGCCTCAAACACCTTGACGGTGTGGGTGTCACGGTGAACCTCTAATGCATTCGGGTTTGCTCATCCTTGCATGGTAATTAGAGGGCTGACGTTTTAGCCAAAACAACACTATGCCCGGAGTGGGTGGTGCATTGAGTTCGGAGGATTGGTGGTTGTAGAGATACTCGGACTCGGGTCCCACTGGGCGTATCTCATACCCAGGGGACCCGGACGGGGCCCGACGTGAACGGGATCTCCATTGCCGGATCCGAATCTGCTCGGACTGTCTGTCTGTCTGACTTATTTCCGGTGGGGGAGCGCGTCAGCACCCCGATCTCCCTGGGGAAGGACAGGGCCCGGGTACCATGGGCCAGGACGCCGAGGGTGGGATCTCCTCCGAAGATAGCTGATCGGGACAGAGCGTGAGAAGGGCAGGTGATGAAGAGGTGATGGAGGTTTTAGGGGGGCCTCCTGACAGAAAGGGCAGAATGGGGAGTCCGACTTCCCAATGCGGAAATGATAAGAAGCAAGGAGGAGGGAGTGACCAGAGAAATTTTGTCGTGCCTAGAGAGGGAAGGTTGAGGTCGACGGGCCTGGTGAGGAAGGCAGCAGGCGCGGTGAGTGAGACTGTGGGGGTCCCCCTCGTACTCACGGGTGACGAGGGAGGCAAAATGCCGCGAAATGGCAGCGCGGGTAGAGGAAAGGTCGACCTCAGTGGTTTGAGGGAGCTAGCTAGCTCGCTTTGCTTCGGAGTCGGCCTCCTCGTTCCCGCTCAGGCCGCAGTGCGCCGGGACCCATTGAAAATCCACGCGGAGGAGGTGGGTGCGGGACAGCTCCAGGAGGTTGGTCCAGATGGAGATGCAGGAGGGGTCCGTCCGGGCTGCGGGGCCCGAGCTCAGTCGCCGAATTAGGGACTGGGAATCTGAAAGGAGGCGGACCCCGGCGGAAAGGTGTAGTTCCTCGGTGGCCAGGATGCCCTCCAAGCCCTGAAGGCAGGCAATGGCTTCCGCTCGGAAGGAGAAGGCCACCTTACCAGCGGGAGCCCGGCGCGAGAGGTGTCTCCGTCCTCGGACAAAGATGACAGCACCGGCTCCTCCGTTGGAGGTCTCCCCGACGCTGAGCCATCGAACCAGCAATGGATGTCGGCGGACGGTAGGAGACCGAGAGTCTCAAGAGCTGCCTGCTTCTTGATGGTGGGTGGGTCGTCCCTGTTGGACTGGGAGACAAGGCTGAGGTAAAAGTACACATTGGAGGTGTCTTCACACCCTGGGGAGGCGGGGAGATCAGGTTCTCTGGGGGCAGACTCGATGCCTTCTCCGGAGGTATCGGCAATAACCGTGTCCCTCCATTTGCTTCTGAATTCTCCCCCTATCACCAGAGCACGGAGGCGGCTGCCTGCAGAGCAGTCGGCTAGCGCTGACGGAGAGCGCGTTCGCGGAGCATTTCTGCCGCAGCCATGGCCTTGGAGGAGAGGGGGGCGTGAGACCCGGACTCGCAGTTGGCCTTGGTGCGAATCGAGGTTGGACCACTCCAACAGGGATGCATGACTGGCGAACGCATCTGGGAGGTGATGAAGGACATCTGTGCTCGGGGCCCCTCATCCAACTGGTGTGGGTCCCATCCCACTGCGGCTTGGAGGGGAACGAGGGGATGGATAGGGTGGCCAAAGAGACCGCTAGTCTGGATCAAACGGACGCGGCGATTTCCTTACAGACGGCCAGAACGGGGATCAGGAGGACCACCATCAAGAGTGTGGAGGAACGGAGGACAAGGAGGAAGTGGTCCGATCTACACGAGGGGCTTTCACGGGGCGAGCTGACACTGGTGAACCAACTGCGCACTGGCCAGAGCCCCTTGATGCGGGAATACCTCCGCCATATTTGCCGCATGTCCTCGCCGGGCTGCCCCATTTTCGGAGTGCCCGAGGACGTTGACCATCTCATCCTGAACTGCGCGGCGGGAGACCGGCTGCGCCTGGAACTATTCGGCCCTGAGGCGACTTTCCTATCCATCCTCCAGTCACCTCTTCGGGTGGTGCAATACCTCCGGAGGTTGGGGCGCCTCGCTTAGGCAGGCGGGCTGGCGTGTGGTGAAGAGAAAGAAGAAGCATCCCTCAAAGCAGACGATCGCCTCGGAGTTCAAAGAGCTGGCAACTGCGCCCGCGTGAATGACTAGCAAAGCGGACCACACCTGTTCCGCTGCGTGAATGGCTAGCAAAGCGGACCACACCTGCTCCGCCGCGTGAATGGCTAGCAAAGCGGACCACATCTGTTCCGCTGCGTGAATGGCTAGCAAAGCGGACCACACCTGTTCGGCTGCGTGAATGACTAGCAAAGCGGACCACACCTGCTCCACCGCGTGAATGGCTAGCAAAGCGGACCACACCTGCTCCGCCTCGTGAATGGCTAGCAAAGCGGACCACACCTGCTCCGCCGCGTGAATGGCTAGCAAAGCGGATCACACCTGCTCCGCCGCGTGAATGGCTAGCAAAGCGGACCACACCTGCTCCGCCGCTCGTGACGCCGTTGATAGCAGATCCGTTGGTACAGTACTGAATCTGGGCAGGGGGAAGGGTGGCGATGGTTTCTTGCGCTGTGAGCTTTCTGACATGTGGAGGGTCGTCTCGCGACGTTGGAGAGAATAGGTCTGTGTGGGATATGGATACGGTAGGAGGGCGTCCGTCTCTTTCTAGAGGGTATTGATACCGACGTGCCTGGCGACGGAACTGGCCTGGTCTACCCGGAGCGAGGAGTCTGTGCGGCATGGCCTGTGTGGAGTTGCCAGGTTTCTGGGCTTCGGCGACCCTGCGCTGTCCCCGTCATACTCCGGCAGGGGCCGGGTAAACGAAAGAACGATCTACTATTCCAAGTAATCTGTTTGTCACGTCTCCCAAACCATATTCAGTCTCATGCCGAGTTAACAATTCAGAAGTGCGCAATCGTACATATTATACACTCCTGAACTCTTCGTAACTCAGTCTACAGCTTGCGCTATCACCGTGTACTTCTTTCTTGTGTATCGAGTAATCCCACATCTGCAATCATCTGGAGTAACATAGCAATGCGACTTCATGTCTCCTGCTTACAACTGACGCTAAAGAAGTAATCACCCTTTGAGACTCTCTGTTATTAACCTTAATGCTTATCCTTGACCTACTCAATTGCTGACTTGCTGTTAATTAAGGTTAGGATAAACGGTGATGCTTTATTTTTATATTGGAGTACTGTGATTTATAAGCCTAAACGAAATACCTAAATCACGTTAAACGCTTTGTGTATAAAAATATAGCTATGGTTAATGAGCTTAAAAAGGGTAAATACTACGTAAACACTTTTTCCTTTATGGTAGAAATGTACCTAAATGTACTTTACCTGTTGGTTTGATCATTGGTTCACGGTAACCATAGCAACATCTCAACTCTCTTATCGGATTATATATACTGTAGGTCATATAACCACGATCTTAGTCGATAGATACGAAAGTCTACAAATATATATCTATGGAATAAGTATACAATAAAAAAATGTTTGGACGCAAATAACAACAACCTCATTCGGTTGAATGGGCTGATTCCTGATTGGACGGTTTGACATTCTAAAAATAGCCGTCTTAGAGATGCTGTCATCTGTCGCAGATGACAATGTCATACATCTGCCTAATCTTAGACGGCCCAGCGGCAACGACAGTGGCAACGTTACCTCTCGGTCCACTTCTGCGTCACGTCTGCCTTCAGCAACGGGAGTTGGTGCTTCTCATGCCTCGCAACGTAAAATGCAGCATCAGCAGATGAGATACTCCCGCGGCAGTACGACGGAATTGGCGGTGGTCAGTACCAACGAGGCGGCAATCGGCGTGTCACCACGAAGTTCCACAGAGGTGATTCCGCCACCGGTCGGATTCCGGAATGGGGAGCGATCGAGCGGGGTGGTGGAGGAGAGGCCTCGGGGAGCAGCATCTGCCAACCAACAGCAGCGGTATCACACTCGAAGCGTAAGTTGTTGTTATCATTTCCGTTCGAGGGGAACTTTCATCGCCCCCACCTTCCTGAGAGAAGAGAAAACAGAAAATGAGAGAGAAGGTTAGAGAGAGGAAGGGAGAGAAAGAGAGAGAGAGAGAGAGAGAGAGAGAGAGAGAGGAAGGGAGAGAGAGAAGGTTAGAAAGAGGAAGGGAGTGAGAGAAGGTTAGAAAGAGGAAGGGAGAGAGAGAAGGTTAGAAAGAGGAAGGGAGAGAGAGAAGGTTAGAAAGAGGAAGGGAGAGAGAGAAGGTTAGAAAGAGGAAGGGAGAGAGAGAAGGTTAGAAAGAGGAAGGGAGAGAGAGAAGGTTAGAAAGAGGA
>JAUYWV010143779.1:0-10437 GCA_032274565.1 Nematoplana nigrocapitula | reverse complement strand
CGAAATACACTCACTAGAACTGCATGTTGAGAAGCGAAGAATATCGAAATACACTCACTAGAACTGCATGTTGAGAAGCGAAGAATATCGAAATACACTCACTAGAACTGCATGTTGAGAACAACATGAAATAGCGGATTAAAAGGACGTGGTATAATAAATTTAATGAAGGTAAACTTTAGAATATTTCAGTCTACGTGGATTGAATTAAAAAAAATCATTGTGACAGAATGGCGATAGGGGGAATTGAATCTATTTTATGACATGGCATTCTTTCGAGTTGTTTTCAAAATTTTTAATATCATGAATATCAAGTTTTTTTACCTTTCCGTTGCATTTTTCTTCTTTTCACTTTTATTTTTGCTGCCTACACCCTGAAAAGGGCACCCTGCAAGTAAGGGGTGCTCTCTTTTGGGGACGCCCATTATTTGATTATTTGAATCCCCTAAGGGAAAATTATGCATCAGCTAAATATGGACTTACTTTTCCAGTCTGTTCCCAAGAGGCACACAACACTAGTCGAGAGTTTCCTCCACAAGGCACACACTGCACAACACACTACACCAAGCAGACAGACACTGGCACACAAAATGGTGCTATTCGAACTTGGCGCGTTCCACCGTCGCTCAACCAACCAGGAGTAGCTAGACCTACATGCAAGGAAAAAGTGTACAATGGCCCGTCGACGCACAATCGCTCTGTCTGTCTGTCTGCACACACAATGCCTTCACCACACAGCACACTCAGACTCGAATGGTACTGCTGACATTAGAAGAAGACATTGCATCTCCTCAGGGGACGCATATTGTAGTGCATAATCTGCAAATAAACAACTTAATTAAAGTACATCGAGTTTATAAAATTTCTTCACCAACCTACGAGCAAGTTGAGCTTGGGTTGTGGTTGTTGTTGAGATCCGTCTCCGTTAGTCCCGGAACCAGTTCTTCCTAGCCCTCCTGAGAAACTTCAACGAAGCTTCCTCGTCATCCAGAGGTCTTCCACTCCTCGAATATTCGTCTCTCTTCTTACTTCATCTGTTTCAGATTCCAGATTGCAGTGGTTGTAGTTGGAATCGACGCTTGGGTTCATCAAATTTGCGTAGTCGTTGAATTGGTGGAATTGGTTGAATTAGCTAGCAGCACAACGTCCTTTCTCTCTCTGCTTTCTGTTCGTAGCTCATAGACTCTCCGCTTTCCTGCAGACGGAGATTGCAGAACGTCCTTTATTTTCCAATTGAACTCGCCTGGCGCCCCATCCAGCGACGTGGTCCTCGCGGGCACGTTCCGGAGGGCCGCAGCTCTCATTTATGGAATGCCATACTGTCAAAGCGTAGAAAACCCCTAGTAGTAGAAAAGATTAGCCTCTGACTCTTGGTGGCCCTCTGTACATTCCCTTTCGGGAAAACTTCATCGTAGATCCGCAAATTCTTCCTTCACGAACAGAATTTGATTTGAAGTTTACTTGCCAGGGGAGAAAGTCAAATTTTGGGAATTAAGGGGTTGGCGCACCTTTACTATTGCCGCTCTGATGTATTCGAGAGGATGCGGAAAGATCAAAATGATAGGTTATACTCAAGGAAGGCATAAATTTAAACACACCACTTTGGAAAACGAACTGCAATCGGAGATATTTTGTAACTAACTTTATTGGGCCCAGTCTGAAAAATGATGTTGTGTTGTGACGAAGTAGCATTTCATCATTATGTAAATAATTGGGAAAATTAACCGAAAGTGAGAAGCTTCCTACTTGAAATCAATGACCAGTAAAACTATTCTGCAACTGCTATGATGATATTTTCCTCTTTCAGCAGATGCAAAATTGTGTGAATAGGTATGTGCTCAAGCGCTGTGCACATGCGCGAATTTTCAATTTCCCGAGAGAATTGTCAGAAAAATGTCATGTGCAATGGAAAACTGTTGAAACTCGATCGTTTCTCAATTTGTAGTTTCTTTGTATGCGTATTTGGGTAGAAAGTCAACATTCTTTAAATTGTATTTTAGACAGATAATTACTTGTAACGTCGAAATCAAAATAGAGCATCATGTTTCTAGCTTTCGTATAATACGACAAAATAGTGCCACAGAGAAAGCCCATCAGATTTCCAATTTAAGATGAGATTAGTAAGAAATGCCACATGAAATATGGCATGAAGGATATATTGTCAAAATTAAAACGTCTGTCTCCCAGTAGGGATATCTTCTCCTTTGAGTGCCATCTTCAGTGTAGAAGCTCGGTGGCCTTCTCCAATTCTTCCGGTCTTGTGCCAACGTTTTCAGCTCACTGTAGGTCAATTGCCACTCCACTCTGTCAATTGACATCTATGATCCAGCATCGTCGGGGGTCTCCTCCATATATCTCGTGCCGGCCATCGACACCCCCAGTATGGTCAGTGATAGTTCGCCCGCACTTCCCCTTCACCATATGTTCAAAGTACTGGAGCTTTAGCTTGGCTACGTTTCGCACAAACTGCATTTCAGTTCCCACATCTTCGAGTACTGACTCGTCGGTTGTTCTATGTAGGGATTTACGATCGTTAAAAAACTCTATATTTTCGTAGGGTGGCCTTGAAGAACCGGACATTCTATTCAGTTTAAACAAATCTTAAAAGTACCCCATTCCTTCGTTTGCCAGTTCGCACTGGACAACTAAGGCGTGATTTTCTCCCAATGACATCTTGCGATTTATCTAACCGTGTGTACCCATCTCCGATGCTTCTCTACTGAGTGATGTGTTTCACTTTCGTGCAGAACATAACAAAACTAAGCGATCGTCCGCATTGGAGCATTTCTGCATCGTCCTGGTTCATCTCTGTGCAGAGATCTGCAGTGAACCCTGTTCGGTGACAATGCACCTAGCTGCATGGTGTTGATGAGGCGGTGTGTGCCAGCTGCGATCTCGGCATTTGCACCTGTTCGGTTGTTGCCAATTGCTTCGGTGAGTGTATTGTTGTCAATTTTTAAATCACTACAGCGTCTAGCTAAATGAAACTCAAAATGTATCAAAGAGTTGAAATGAAGTGATTAATTCTGATAAAAAAATCACGTCTTTATGAATATAAATCTTTTGTTTCTATATTTCTTATTGGGAAAAATGTGGTTCCACAGGGGGTGTCAGCAATACAAAATGATATAATAGGTCAAATACAAAACCTTGGGGCCAAAAAACTAAACAGCGATGACTAAACTTTTTTTCGGACATATACATAGACAAGATAATAATGCTCCAGTCAAGAAAGTACTCAGAAATAACTTATAAACAACTAGTCTGACACTTTATCAAGGGGAAGAAGACAAAAGGCTACTTGGATCAAGACGCAATAATGAATGACACTAAAAATCTGAATTTCAACAAAAAAATCAACACACTTTGTGCACAGCTCACGATAGACACAGATGGCATGAGCATACTAAAAATCCTCTAAACTCCTTTTCATTAATTCCAGTTCTTTTTTCATTTTATTGTTTTTGTAATGAGTCAGCAAACATTCGGACACTGACTGCCTATTGTAGTTGAGTGAGGCCAGGCCATGAGTGAATCTTATGAATGCTTTCTGCTAATATACAGTACAGTACAGCTCCCCTTTACATCTTGTTTGAATCAGCAAGAAACTTACAGAGCAAAGCAAGTCAGGCGGAAAAGCTCACTTGGATTGGATTGGATTCTGAAAATTTGTCATAACACATCGACTTTTAAATGAGATCAAAATCTGACTTAAAAATTGCGTTGCATTTGCTAAACCTTTTCTAAACTAACAAAAAATCGACCGTAATAGCATAATGTCGGATTTTAAAATCAACCTTAAATTGGCCATAGAATAGCGCTAAATTAGCAAAGATTTTATAAACAAAATTAGCAAAACGAAACACACAAAAATAGGCCGTAATATAAAATGAGGTGTTTGAAATCCGCCTTAAAATGTCCAAATTCGACCATAAAATTGCGCTAAATTAGACAAATTAGAAATATATATGTATGAACTATTGTAATTTGAAAAAATTTCAATTATAGGCGTAGAGCGCGACGACTCCGTCAACAATTACATGACAAAATCTGGAACTTTTTGCTATATATATATGCAAATACCTTTTCCCTAGGGGAGGTGAGTCCTAACTATTAATTTACTAGAGTTGCACCGAAAATTCAGGGATCCACAATCATCCCCTCGCTTAGGAAAGATGTATTTGCATTTATTAGTTTCTGCTATATGTTTATGTAATCTCTTTCTGCACCGCAGGCCCAATCCTAGGCTGCTATTTTTAACTCTTCTTGATTAAGGGTTTTAATTGAGATTTGAAGGATTTATTGAGTTCAAGGAGCGTTTAAAAATGTATTTGGGGCAGGTAGTTTGGGTTTATCATGGCAAGGTAGGGCTTAAAACGAGAGGAGTGACCGACTGTAATTTTTTAAATGGTGATTTCTTTACGTCGGAAAAACAACTGACATCGATGGGCTTGCTCTTGTCCGAGTTGAATTGATGGTTCTTCCTGTGCTTGTCTCCAGCATTTATCGTCGTAACCTTGAATCTATAGAAAAACAAAATCAATTTAGAACAATCCTTTTGCGTTTACAAGTAATGAACATTTAATTCAGAAATTATTAAATATTCCAAAGCAATCTCGGAGGTTATAGGTGCCATGCTTGATTGTTAAAATTGAAATATGGGAAAGTCACCATTTAATCAAGATTGTGGTAATGTACAGAGTTTAGACTATAATTTAGTGTTAATGTTTTTTAAAACCAGGTTTGATATTTCAATCCAGGATGCTATTCTCAGAATGTTATACTTCACTTAAGGCACAATGATTTGCTTGCTGATCAAGCCATATATACCCTGATGCCATTGATTATCTGTATTACCATAACTGCTGTAAATGTATATGAAGATATTATATTTATAATTATATTTCCATAAAATTATTTTTTAAATGTTTTCATAACACCTACACAATAAATATAATACTAAAATATTTCAGATTTCAAGTAGATTTGAAATTATTTTGTCACAGAAAACCCATCAAATTTTGAAGAGTATTGGTGTTCATTAGTTTTTCTATTAGTATTAATAAATTATGAAAAATCTATTTAAAAAATTAATAATCTGATAGTCATAGTGATAACTGATATACAACATAAATTATAAATAATATAAAACAAAAAGTTCTAATATTATTTAAAATTTATAACTACATTAATATTAAAATCAACCAATTATAATATAAGCTATATAAATATATATTGCATACTATTCTATTGCCATTGCCATTGGCAAATTTGTACCCTTTGGATTTAGAGAATTATTTTTTTATATAATCATAAATAATAAATCATGAATTCTATATGTCGATATTATCGACATATAGAAAAGTTTCAATATATATCGATAATTATAGACCTCAATGTCAATTGATTTCAGGGTATGTAACAGCACTATCTTTCAATTCCTTAATGGTCTAGTGGTTAGTACACTGGTTCTCACCCAGGCAGACCAGTTACAACTCCCGGTCTAGGAATATTTTTTTAATTTTGAAACAAGCTATATTAATAAATTGAACTTAACCAAAACTTGACCTCAATTTAATACTAATTATTATATTTGATATCATTTAATTTTTAACTTTATTCAATTTATACTGACTGTTATATAAAATATGTAAATTTTTCTCTGCACTACTGAAATCATCTATAAGTAGTATACAATGTGTATTTAGTCTATAATGCTACATGTATTAATATTATCGACATATATAGTGGTCACCATAATAAATATATAGTTTGTAATTTTTTTATAAAATTTCCTAACATCAATTATAGGTATAGTTTATAAACTATAAATACTATTATCAGTTATTTATATCAATAAAAATATTAACAATTATTCAAAAACATTTCTTTTTAAATTAATCTCATTTTTATCTTTTTAAATTTTATAATTTTGAAAATATAACTATAAATTTATATAGATATCATAACATTTAATCTTTATATAAATTAGAAAATTCATAAAGAGTATATACATTACCATTAGAGCTATATGTTATTAAAAATAAAATAAAATATTATTATATATTACCAACTATATAGTTCCTAAAAAAATAAATTAAAAACTAATAATAAAAAAGTTTTTTAAATATAGATTAATAATATTAATTTTACATTTATTACCTCCAAAATAAAAATTCATATATTTTCAAAAATTATGCTCTACTTACTACTTAGTCATAATCAATTTTAGCTATATTTTTTATAAATTTTTATTATATATTTTAGCTAAAAAATGTGACTTTGAATTAATTCAAAATTATATAAAAACGAAAGAATAATTATTTAATTATTATTAATGTTCTAAACTTTTTCTATATATTGCTCTGGATTGATTAAAGCTAGCATGGTTTTGTAATAGTAATGGAAGACATTCTAACCAATTTTAAAGCCTGAATATCATGTCTAACTCAGGATTGTCAGGATAAGTGCAAATAATAGATAACTGAACTACAAGATAACCCCAGAAGGACACAAATGATAATGTAACAAACTTTACCTCAATGGAAAAGATTGAGTAAAATAATCAAAACTGAAAATTGTTTACAAAATAACCAAACTTTAATGAAAACCTGTACCTTTAATTGTATCAAATTGGGGCAGTTCATTGTTAAAAGACAGCTGAAATTAAAACAGATTACACACACAAACCAAACAAGTAAATTTAGATTGCTTCTACAACCATGAAGATGGTCAAGGCTAACTGGGTATACAAATTTACCTGTTAGAGAGATTCTGACACTGGGCCAAAGAATGACTGAACATCACCGTGGATCAAGTGAAATCCACCAGACTCATTGTGATTGTGTAAAATCCAGTTTGCAAACTTTGTCAACCCAGTAGAGAACAGTCTGCAATCCCATTTTGTGCAGCAAACTACCCAAGCTCTTAATCCAAGTTAACACTATGCGCAGCTGTATCATATGGCATGTATTTATAGATTCTCAATATGGACAATATGATTAAAATGATATAACAAGCTTTTTCATTTCTCCGCATCCTAAAACTACAAACACAACAAAGACATTTATTAAAGAAACCCACGTGGTTTGAATTTGTCTTTAAGCGCTTATTTTCAAATTGCTATTATAGCAAATTCTGCCATTTGCAAGAAATCCATTTTGATTAGATGCGGTATAAGAGGTATCCAAGCTTTTGATGTTTCAATATATTTCCCATTACATTGTGGGATGTATGCACATCAATATATACTATTTACTTATATTATGTGCAGCCGATTTACCCATACACTTGTGCTGTGCGCAACCAATTTTTTTATAGTCAGAATTAGTGCAGTGTGCAGCCAAATAAGTAAAAGTGCACAGAACAGTGTTCTTCAAAACTGTCAAAAGTTTCCAAACTGGTGTGAAATGCTGTGTGAAATTTGACAATTAGTTTGCTATCCTAGAGTGTTGAGCTAGCTGTTAAGGAGGTCTTTGATATTAGGAATGTCAGACCCTCATTAAATAAGTCTCTATCGAATTGTGGTGCTTCATATTTCAAAAATATTTTCCAGTGAACATTTCTCCTGTAATTTTTAATTGTTTAAATTTAAATTTTCAGTAGCTCAAGTTCTGACTTCCCCCTTTTTCATCTAATTAAATGTGCATACGTTAGTAAATTTATTAGTAAATCGTAACTATCTGATACGATTTTCAGTGCAGTAACTATAAATTTTATTTTAAAAATGTATTGTTTGAAGAAAAAGAGCAGAATTATTTGTACGTTATTGCAAAAATGAATCTGGTGTGTTCATTAATGGATACAAGACAGAGATGAAAAGAGATCGTTTAGTTTGGCAAGAAATATTAAAAGATTTAAATATTCATGATCCACATTTAATTACCATTGATAAATGATGATGATAAATAATGTCCAGTTCAATTGAAGGAGAGCATCTTAAGCATTGACACCAATATGAGGTCTAGCAGTCTGAGAAACCACCATTTATATTTCATAAAATAAGTTCTTAAATTGGCTATTATCTTGTTCACATGTTCTTATTAACTACAATTAATATTAAAAATTACATTTTTTGTACATATATGCCTGATAAGTAATACTGAATATTATTATAAACAATATATTATTTGAAATTGAAATAAATAGGTACTGAGGTGTACCAGATATTTAATATGTAATATTTTGTCATATATAATGTATTGCTATTAAATAACCCGTACAGCTAGCTCAGTTTCTATTTTGTTAATCTTCTTTGACCATCGTGATAAATTTCTTGATTGCAATCTCACGATGCTTGCTTTTTCGTCATACATTAAAATTAGCATATTGGAATTAATGATTTTTATTTTAAAAATCGCAAAAAAATTGAACATGTTCTGTGAAAAATCGCAAGAAAATTTGAACAAGTTCTATGGAAAATCGTATCGCGTGTACCCTTTCCGGACGATGGGTATTGTATAACCTTAAACGTGTCGCGTAAATGAGGGGTGAGGTGGGGGGGGAGGGGGGTCATGATGTAGAGTCAAGGTTCGTCTTACTACTCACGCACAGTTCAACCAGCTCAGCTGATGTCTTACAGAGTTGCGATCTGTTGCAATCGACAATCAGTAATGGAGGAATCCCTTTCCACGGAAGAATTGTCCAAATACGGAGAGAGTATCGATCTGCACTGGTTGAAGGAGTCTCTGTCCAATGACGTCACCGCGAAGACGCGATTCGCCCTGGACATCGGCGGCTCTCTGGCCAAACTCGCCTACGAGACACGGCACAAGTGTCGCCGGAGTCAGGTGAGTGCCAACTACACATGGGCGGCGAAAGCAGAACAACACATCAGGTGAAAGCGCTTATTTCGCTTAGCAAGAGGCGTGTGTCATCTACTTACCACCATGAAAGTGCACACAGCAGGTGCGCATGGGTTTGAAAAGTCTAAAATTTCATGAAACTGCCTTTTAAATGGTAGATAGATTTATGATAGTTATTTTATTTAACCATCGAACGACCGCAAAAAAGTTAGTTAACTGGATATTTTTCCTCGTATTTTTTTTACTGCACAGCAAAACCATAGAAAATTAGGCAAATTACGTTAAAGTATACAGTATTTATATAGATGTCACGGAATTTGAGACAAATCCGAGTTACAATAAAAGCACTGGAGCATTTTTAATACAGGGTGGGGGCCTCTGAGGCCCCCACGGTCGTTAGAGGGATAATTGTAATTCCGTTTAACTGATTATTTCTACTTGCCGCATTGGTTGTTATAAGAGTTTGTTTTTGGGCAGCTTTCATTGCTTTTAAAGAGAATTTTACAGCATTTCTTCAAACCATCTGTAATTGATCAAGACGAATCTAAGATAGTTGTTGACATTGGCATTACTGCAAAGTCGACTAGTCCCCCTTTGTTAGTGACTGTTTACAATTTTCAATCTATAGATTTCCATTAACGACTTTGAGCAAATTGCCGAAGCATTGTATCAAGCCATTTTACAATATGACACATTTTGCCCATCACAGTGATTTTGGAACATTTTGTAAATAATGGAAACAGACCGGGTGAGCTAAGGCGGTGAAACCAAACGCTGCCGGATTGTCGAGGGAAATATTAAACACGTCCGCTAGCTCGGAATGTAATTGAAGAAATATCACAGTTTTCAATAAATGTTCAAATCGAATACCGTCACCATTTCCATGGAAACATTACAGATCGCTTGTCAATATCAGGTATAAAAGTGACATATAGTTTTTGGTAGTCTCAAACGTGTCTAAAACGGAACCTGGGGCACCCATATGAATGAAAATAAAAAATCATGTAGGAGAAGATAGCGAACACACAGCCTGGATGAATGTATTGATCCAGATGTCCCCCTTTTCTACTACTGCTATTGGTTAGACTCACTAGTATCCTTTTTGTTGGCAATCTGTGTGCGGAGCAATGATGCAATGCTCACGGAGCACTAGCAAGAGAATGCCGCAGTCTCTCTCCCCTTCTGCCCAACCAGGTGTGCGAGTCTCCCCCGGGGTCCACATCTCTGGACATGGGGCCTGGACAGAGTGCAGGGGGCCAATCTCCCTCCACAGACTTCTACCAGTACGAGGACACGGAGGAGGAGCGATCACGACTCTGCTTCGTCAAGTTCGAGACCCGCTACCTGGAAGCCTGCCTCACCTTCATCCGCGAGACGATCATGCGAACCTCAGATGGCACTGAGTACTGTCCACCCAGGATTAAGGTAGGCAGAGGCCCACATCTCACTCCATGCTATCATCTCTCCTCTGCACCCAGGATTAAGGTAGGCAGAGACCCACATGGCACTCCATGCTATCATCTCTCCTCTGCACCCAGGATTAATGTAGGCAGAGACCCACATCTCACTCCATGCTATCATCTCTCCTCTGCACCCAGGATTAAGGTAGGCAGAGACCCACATGGCACTCCAT
>JAUYWV010143768.1:0-10438 GCA_032274565.1 Nematoplana nigrocapitula | reverse complement strand
GAGGGCTGGGGATCGCCCTATAGTTTAAAAGAAATCCGTGGAGGCGGGTGAGGAGTCACATCGGTCGCCGAGTGACCTGGGAAGGTGAATGCCATTTCTGCCCGTCCATCCATCGTGGGCGGGGTCCAGGCCACCGCGGAGAGGCGGCATTTGTTGGCCCAGTGAAGGTGACATCGGTCCCACAGAAGAAGTGGCTGTTCGCAGTTGCCGTTTTACTACAGCTAGCTCTGCCCAGATCATAGAGTAAATTACTTTATGGCCCAGATGCTGATGTACACTTGTCTATTTTGCAGTAATTCCATTTGAACAATGCACTTACTTGGGTCTCAAATACGTGAAATATTGCGGAGAGAACTGCACCTCAGTACCACTGACCCCCCACCGCGACCTCTCCGATCCGGTCTGGCAATTTTTTGTCCACCGCCCCGATGCGGCAACACTTCCGGCCAATCAGACGATGACGTTGGCCATCTACTCGGCAATCTCACTCTACTCTCTATCCTTCCGAAATGGTTCAGTCAATCTGCGCTTTGTCCAGAATGCGACCACCAGAAACGAGTCAAACCAGTGGTTTGCTAAATCCGGTTCGACGCCCGGCTGTTTCTATCTGCAAATGTCGGACGAAGGCAGATGGTGGTGCATGGCGAGTAGTTCCGGTGTGCTTATTACGACACTGATTAGGAGAAATGCTTGTGGGCAATATAAATTCACACCAGTCGCAAAAAATCAAGGTAGGTTGATTTCTTGTTATCGACACTCGTATGCAAATATTAAAAAATAACTTAACAAAATTATTCGTACTACTGAAAAGCAATAAAATATTTTTTTTTGTATTTTGATGAAAGAAACATAATTTCACATTTTAATTAGAAAAAAGGAATATTTCCGTTTCGGCACGATGAAATCGGACGGATTGGCACCGGTAAATCAATCAAAATTAAAAATGTACTTTACACAATAAATGCTAAAAGTACGAATTATTTACAATTAAAATATAATAGTACAGTATGCAACGAAAATGGTGAAAACATTACGACACGAGAAAATATTTTGTCACGAGGGAGAAGTCCGAGTGTACAAAATAGGATACGAGTGTCGTAATGTAGCCATTTGAGTTTGCTTAACTTTAGAAACAGACTTTTATTCTTTTTGAATTTATAATGGCTACGTTCGGGAGGCTGGAGGCAAGCATTTGATCCTTGTTCGAATGAAGACCAAGCAGGACAGGTCGGCGAATTATTTTATTTTGTTCGCCGTTATAACGAACGCAAACATCGTTGGATCGTTTGTGAGAAACTTTCTATGCCAAGTAAACTGAAGAGATGTACTAAATATGACAAACATAAAACTCTTGATGTGAAAGGCTAACACTTCATTTCCATCCTATATTATTGCATGTGAGCTATTACTTCAAAAACAGCGTTTATCAGTCCTGGTTAAATCGTTGATCGTCGCTCGGTGGGATGCCGACAGACGTGAAACATTTTATCTCTATCTTCACCTTAAAACCAAAATAAAACTTGAAATAGGTGAAGCCAAAAGACATTGGGCACTTAATAGTAATCGTAAAATCAATTTGGAACACCATGAAATTTCTATACGTTCTTCTAAAGGTACACAAATCCCATTATATCCTTATACGCTAAAATTTCAGACGCAAACCCAGCTGCCGAAACCATAAGTCATACTCTAAGAACATTTTTAGTGAACTATCAAACTATCAGCAGGATTTTCAGTTCATAGAAATTGAAAACATTTTTCCTCTTGGTATTGGTATCGATACCGTTAACCACCACCTGGTCAAATTAGATATCCACAAAGCTCATGGGAGTGACAAAGCACCAACGATTATCTACTCCAAACCTCTTTAAACATTTGATTGCTATATAATTTGAACATCGCAAAGTCCCCTTACTCTGGAAGACAGCAGAGGTAATTGTCCTCCCAAAGACTGCACCACCTGGCGTAAAAATCCTAAGACCTGTCTCACTCCTTCCCGTTCCTGCAAAACTTATGGAGAAAGTATTACCTGACTAACTAATCCAAGCAATTTTTCTTGGACAAATACCATCCACATCAATTGTTTTCAAAATGTCAGAAAAATAGGGGTCCGGCAACTGCCGAACCTGTTCCGACGAATCTACTATATGTATATTTAAAGTAGTTCAGAATGCTGAAGTATACTGTATATCGACATAAGTAAAGCCTTATATAAGAAATAAGTGCCAAGACATTATGCATGACATATTTCGCCGTATCTATTCAACGGTTAACTACGGTCTGCGGTACTGAGATGTGACAACAGAATTATACCGAGAATAGAATCGATCAATGTTAATGAATACAGTTCAAGCAGGGTGAATTGATCAGATCGGATTACAACAGAACTACAGGCAGCAAATTGAAAAGAAATATCGCCGCGATACAATAATAAAAATAAAAATAATAAAAACCCAGCATAAATTAAAATCACTACGGTAAAAACTATTCTCAGGTATAATTCTGTTGTCACCCAATCTCATCTTATCTCTAACTTATCTATGCTAAGTTATTATTTAACTACAGCTTTAAAAAATTGAATTATCTTAATGTTCAATTCATGTAAGATTTTCATAATAATATAGTCATGCGGTCTGGACAGTTGGATTTTACGAATTACGACGCTATCACTGGGTTGACGGAAGAAGATATGTCGTTTGAACAATCTTTACAGTTAACTATCGTTCCTGGTTCCTCATCTTTACAATCTAATATCGTTGTTGGTTCTTCGAGTACACGGTTTGCGGCCCCACTCACAAATGAACAATTGCAACTTGAAATTTCGTCCAAGCAAACCCAAAACACATTTAAACGAAATTGTTGGGCAAATAAAATGTTCAGGGAATGGATCCAAAATCGGAAATCTGCCATCGTTGATTCTGATGACATAATACATCAAATGACAAATAGAAGGTGTGAATAATGATCAGCTTACAAGAGAACATTTGAAACATTTGTTACCTAAGTTTTTATTGGAAGTAAGAAAGAAAGGCGGCACGCATTACCCACAAAGAAGTTTGGTTTCGATTATTTCTGACTTACAATCTCTTTTGTATATACCAGCACAGGACAAAGCTATCAATTCTTTTCTGATAACGACTTCAAGTGTACAAAAATGGCCCTGGATTCACCAATGAAAACATATCTGGAAAACAAAGTAGGATTGAAACGCAAAAAGGCAGATATTATAACGCATAATGAATAAAGTCTTTTGTGTGATTCTAGAGAATTGGGTTCAGATATACCTAAGCAACTGTTGCAGACACTCTTCTTATATAATGGCCTCCATTTTGAACTTCGCGTAGGCGACGAGTACAGATGTCTAGAAACAACACAGTTTCAGGTCGTCCGACCTGTTGGAGAGGCGGCTTAAATGTAATATACAGAAAAAGTAGGAAAAACATTTCATAGTGACCTTAAACAAAAAAAGACAGTTCCTGCTACCAAACGCTTTTATGCTAATCTTGATAATCCGGGAAGATGTCATGTACTTTTTGAAAAATTTATAAGTGTTCGACCACCAGGATTCACAATGGTTTACCTTTATGAAAATAAAGCAATCACCGATGGCATCTGGTATACAAAACGACGAATGGGCCACAACACCTTCGATTAATGCTTGCCCAAATGTGTAAACCAGCTGGAATTGAGAAAAAAAAAGACTAATCACAGCTTATTTGCGCGCCACCTTAGCTACACGACTTTACCAAAGCAATGTGAGTGAGCAAACGGCTACGGAAATGACGGGACACCGAAGCGTCCAAGGAATAAGATCGTACAAGCCTACATCCAAGTTCAAATACAAGAAACGTCCCTGCACCTTGACGCACAACCTAAAAAAGAAGGTAGAATTGAACGTCAAGAAAAATCGGGAAGTTTTGTGTTCCACAACTGTCAGGAACAGATATACAACTTCGAACACAGCAATTAGATGGGACCTACAGTTATGAACTGATTGTATATTAGCTTGTTCATATTTGTCATGTTTAGCGATAGTATTATGCAAGTTTCCAATCGTATTTATTCGAATAAATTGATTTTTTGGAAGTTATAGTTATCGTTTTATATAACCACCGCAAATTTAAATTTCAGCGGTAATAACCAAGAAAGTATAGTATATAATTGACATAGTTAATATCTTAAGTCATTCCGCGACTATTATTTTTCTTGGCTATATTTCCGAATTATTTGAGTCACGAGTGTGTATCAACATAATTACTGTAAGTAGACAGGCATTAAACTAACTTTGCATTTATGTAAGACGTTCGTTGGTGGGGAAAGGAAGGAGAAAACGCGTAGGATTATATGGAGTTATATTATTTTTACAACTCTAGCTGTTAGATCAATTGATTTATTTCATTCTATCACGGTAATTTGAATTTGCCGTGAGCATAAAATTTTATTATTAATTATACCCTCTGTCAGAAAAGTTTATATACCCATCAGATTTTAAAGAACTGGTGTGAAATCAATTTTTATCTATTTTAAAAAACAAGGTATCATTTTTTACGTTAAGAAATGCACTTTACGTCTGCTGAACAATCTCGTATATATAAGGCCTATAAATAGATTTTTAAAATTTTAAAGTCTATATAGCAATGCATGCAGGAAATGCAGTGAATTGAATAGACGATGTGTAAGCGACGTATACAACTGACGGAAAAAAAGCGAATGCAGATAACTCTTCGTTATCAGCTCATATCTAGTGGAGCTTCGAAAGAAAAAATTATTGACTTGTGTCGGGATTTTCAAACCAACAGAAAAACACCGAGCAATCAGTTTAAGAAAGTTCAAGTTAACGGCACCTTATTACTCTATTGTTATTTAATCAAGGAATTATATTATAGGATATACGGTTAAGGCAACAGGCAACTACAGAGATACGCAACAACTGGAAGATTTCCTGAAGGAAGCTTGCTTCAGTCCTTGGAATTAGCCACGAAGCTGCGAACGTAATGCGACGGAAAATGAAATTAAAGTCTCAAAAACCAGTCCGACGCGTCAGAACTTGCTAAGATTCATCATGAAAATAATTCCTGATAGTTCCTATATTAGTTTCCTATTAGGTTTTATAAAAAATCAAGATCCTACTAAGATTTACCAAGTTTTGATGTGACGGGCGACCAGCATTAACGCACCAGAATATGGCCAAGCGACGTACATTCGTTGCACAGCGACGCATTGCTCATCGCACAACCGCATTTTTTGCATGAGAAATGGTTTGAGACATTCCACTGTAACAAACCTGTGTGCTCCAAGAAAGACAGCCCCTTGTTTTTCTCACGTCCACCGTCTAGAAGGTTCCCTCCGAAAATAATGTTTGTGGCTGTTGTTAGGCAAGCGAGTCCGGATAGTAAGGTTGGATAAGGTTGAATACCAAAGAAATTCACGGTACCACCATCGCGGCGAACCATTTTGGAAGGATGTGTCTAGCAAATTTTTTACCCGCCTCTTAGATATACAGAGATTTTACCAAGATGTGAAATGCTTGGGAGTTGGGATTCGTGAATTGCAGATTGACAATGCGAAACCACACACTGTAGAAATTTTTCAGTCTTCGATTTCTGCCTTGCAAGCTTGTCATCCCCAGGTGCAGATATTTTATCAACCTTCACAAAGTCCGGATACAAACCCCCTCGATCAAGGGATATACGCCGTCTTAGCAGACAAAGTTGAAGACGGAGAGGAATTAATCATCACTATGAGGCAAGCATGGAACGGGTTGAGTCGTCGAAATATTGTCTCACATAGCCAGCCAGCGAAAAATCATGGACCATAATGAAGGTAACCGTTTCAAATAATTGAACCTACATACTCGAAGTAGTGTTATAATGAGAATATTATACGTATGTATTAAGCCATATACACATTACGGTTTTCCTTCTTTGTTGATTTTTATTTTTGATATTATAATTATAATTTCCAGCACGGAGTTACACTTTATTTTTAACTTTGTTCTTCGCAGCACCTTTTAAAACACTGGTAAATATACGAGATTGTTCAGCAGACGTATAGTTCATTTCTTAACTTAAAAAATGATACCTTGTTTTTTAAAATAGATAAAAAATTGATTTCACACGAGTTCTTTAACGTTATTTACACAACTAGTGCAAGAAATGCATCTTTATTGCATTCTACCATATTAAAAATTTACGTACGAGCCCGTAGGGCGAGTTCATTTATTTTTAATCGAATTGAATGCAAAATAATGCGCGTGTTGTGTAGAGAATTTTATTTTTTACTATGACGCGCTAGATGATTCCTTTTAGGTTTTATTCAATGGTATTCCAATTTATCAATAATTCCTTGAATATTAGATATCAGAAAATTTAAATTTAAATTATAGGAACATAAGTCATATAGTAATATAAGTCATGCAAGACAACTTCAATCTTCTCAATGAAGACATAAATTTTAATATACGCGTACAATTACCAGGAATGCAAAATGATTCAGTTGCACAGGGTTACGTAGAACAAAAGCGCTGTGTGATGACAAATGACGCTGGAAAAGGAGTTCATATTAATAACTGCTCCAATGTCTTCGTTAATTTATAGTGAGCAGCTGATTTTTATTAATGGACTTTGACGGTTTAGTGTTTGACATATTTCTATATTGGTAATTGTTTTTGTGTAAAAAAAATTCAAACCAGTGCAATAATTTATAACATAAAATTTGAATGCATAAAGATTGATTTCTTGCCTAGCAAAAAAATAAAATGAATTTATTTGTTATAGTTCTGATATGAATGCTTATATATAAGTGAAATTACTGTGAATTGGAGTTCCTGTTCTCTAATTAAATCAATTATGCTTTATTTATCATTAATTTGCTTTACAAACGTCGAATTTGAATGCAAGAAACTATAGTATATATACTGTCATGAAAATAATACAGTCACCGTTTTGAAAGAAAACCAGAATTCGGAACATATTTCAAATCTCTACTAATATTAGCAAGTTAGTCAGTGTCTGTCTGCCCATATGTCTGTATGTATGTACCGTATGTTCCATATTTCCTTCAAGGATATTGGATGTTAGGAAACTGAAACTTGGCCGGAATAATATCTCAACTATATATGGGGTGTGGACTAAAGTGGTTCCTGATCCGGATGAACGCACTCTATAGAAGGGTGCTGTTGTAGCGTAATTTATACCAGTGGCCCGCTACAGCTACGCGTGCAAGTGTTGTTATGAATAAAGCGCAATGCGTTCAAATTGAGTATCAGTTGCTGTGCAGCGTGGTTTTGACGTAAGTTCTGCCGCTGGCTCCGGCAGCATCCAGCGCAGCGCCGTAGTCTTGCTTGCGTAATCTTGCTTGCAGAGTGAGAGAGAAAAATAAATAGATCAACTTGGCCGAGTGTGCTTTCAGCTTTAAGCCAGCTACCCAGCCTGTGTGCGAGTATGTGAGTGAATCATGTCGCGTTGGCTCGTGCTCTCTGTCTTTGTCAAGTGCGAATGACTGGAACGCGTAAGAAACCTCTAGGGACATTTTTGAAGTATGTCAAAAAATGAGAGCCACCCGAATGCATGTAAAAATGTACAAACAATTATTGTACCTGTATGCAGTGTTACAGGTGCTTTAGGTATCACTTTTGCATGATGATTTTTGTCGTCAATGAATTTGAATTTGAATGTATTTAACATAAAAACGTAATGAAAATCAGAAAACGGGTGAAACAATAAACATAAAAGAAACAACCAGTAAATGCTACAAACTGCAAAAATAAAACTGATTATCTTAATTGAGATTAGGCTGGTATGGAGTTGCGTTGATAGATGAAATTGGCCAATTTGTGAAAATAGCGCCATTGGGTGACTGCATGTCTCCTATCGCACCACCATCCCAAGTTTGGGGCGTAACATAGAACCAAGTGTTACTGTGTGTTAAGGGGAGCGATTCTTCTTCAGAGAACGTCCAGCAGACTCTAGCTGTGTGGGGTATTTTCCTCACTGGGGCTTCGGTTCGTGTGGTACTCACATGCATCGCTACATTTCCGGTACTCCGTCTCGTAGAGCAATCTTCCAACGCTCTGCTTATCAGAATTATCGTGTCTGCAATCTACATGTATACAGTATACAGACATGAAACTGTTTCGTGAGAGAAATATGCAAACAACGACGCGACGTTTATCTGAACTCTGTTTACAGTGTCCACTAGCAGCGGGAAATTAATGCTACAGTTGAAGTAGCACTGTGCAGCAACAATTATTATTTGGGGGGGGGGTTGTCATACTGATTGAAAGAAAAAATATTTGTTCAATAAGATGCTTTATTTGGACGATATTTATGCTGGCGATAAAACTTTGCGACAACCAAGCATATCCTTCCATCATATATTTCACCTTATCTGAACTTAATATTTGTGTACAGAAGGTACTTTTATTACCTTGGGAGAACTTTTTTTATAGTTTATAGTGACATCATGTCGGCTTTTTGTAAATTTACTTCCGTCTTCCGTCTCCTTTATTTACTAACTTGGTTTGTTTCCTTCAGCTGCTTCGTCTGACTCTGTATTGATCGGCAATTTTATGTCTACTTGAGTCAGATCTGAGTTTTACTCCCTATATACCATTTATTCTAACGCGCTGCCGTGTCATAACTATAGTGTATGGGCTATTCATCTTGAGATGCAGCGAATATATACATGAATTTGAAGCATGATTTAATTGGGCAATTTTTATTTTAAAGCTATCAAAAAGGAATAATTTTTTAACATGCCTAAATGCCTCAATTACTTAAATGTATAGTTTGACATGTTAACAATGCTCCCACATGCAGAAAAAGATTAACTTACACTTTATGTTCGCAGCAGTTCTGTTTCAGTTAATGCTAAATTAAAAAAACTGAAGTTTATGTCAGTACAGTTACCCGAATTGCTGAATACCGCGAAACAGTCATGCATCAAAATACCATACTCGCTACACCATTGATCAACATAAACATACTACAGCTGTCAGATTAAAATTCACTATTGATAGCCTTATTCTGTTGATAATATTGATTATTGATGCAGCAATCGACTATTAACTATATAACAATGATAGTGCAATTAATCATAGAAAACAAGTAGGCCATGTGGAAACTTGAAAGGCATATAGGCCTCCTATTATTTTTATTATAAAGCCAAATTCAATATAATAACGCAAACAGCAAATAACGCAAGTCTTCAGAGAGCAAATTGCCATTTACAAATTTAAAAAACCAAACGCAGTAATTGGTGCGATAATGGCAGAAAAAAAACTATAGGGCAATGTTGGGCAATGATGAATTAGGCAGGAGGAATGCAGCCTGACTCAATGTGCCATACTGCACTTCTGCCTCTCTAGGACTCCTTGCTGGCGTCCTCTGAATGAGGTGGCACGATCACAACAGGGATGTGGGAGTGGTGCAAGACGTGGTCGCTTACGCTGCCCAAAAAGGTGCGCCTCAGAGTGCCGACACCCCGATTGCCAATCACGATCATGTCCACCTTGTGATCCCTGGCCGAATTGCACAGAGCCTGCCCCGGTCGGCTGTCCACGTGAATAAACGCCTTGTTCTCCAAGCCGGCCGCTTTGGCCTTGTCCTTGAATTGCTGGCCCAACTTCTTGCCGTCCTGAATCGCCGAGTCCATCAGACGATTCATATCGGCGGCCAGGGTGGCCGGAGCTTGGGCGGCCAGTCCGATGGCCGGGGTGGTGAACACCGGCTCGACAACGTGAATGAAGAAGACCAGATCATCGGGCTTGCACAGATGCGTCACGTACCACTGGAATGCCCGCTCGGCGTGGGGACTAGAGTCGATGGGGATGAGAATCGAACGCTTTGGAGCTGCTTCATCGGCCATTTTTGACAGTTTTCTGTGTTCTTCTTCGTCTAATAATAGTGTTTAGGCAAACAGAGCTGCAGAAACACACCAAATAGGTTGTTTTAAATTCGTAGATTATTTACTGATCTGCAACCAACAAATGTAGCCGCTGATTGGCGACTGACAAACAAAGCACGAAGATTATTCTACCAACTGCGTGAGTAGAGGTTTATATCCATCAAGGCAGCCAGAGAGGATTGTATTGATCCAATGTGAACGTGTGGTTGCGTGTCGCACTCACGTAGACAGCAGATTGAACTTTCAAGTGACGGCAAATAAAGCCATGGTGCATGCAGCCTGCCGCGTGAAAGAGACCTTCGTTTTGTCACTGGTGATATGGATCTTCGCGAGAATCGCGACTATCGATTTGAAGTGTGAACATGAAAAGGGTTGACGATGACAGTTAAGAACGTTTAACTCTTACAGTGGATTTCACGAAGCATTGCTAGCTAGCACAGCGCTAACTTTTGGCACGATGCTAACTGGCGTGAAGCTAGCTAGCTGAGGTGAATAAAATGGATTTCACAACGCTATGCTAGCTAACCAGTGC
>JAUYWV010143757.1:0-10438 GCA_032274565.1 Nematoplana nigrocapitula | reverse complement strand
ACCAGATTGATCGTGCAGCGAAGGAGACGTACAGGTCATAAATGAGTATAAAAGCAAAAAAATTCTTCAAGTAGGCCCTATAGCAAAGTAGGAGAAAGAGAGAAGGAGCAATGGGCTCAAAAAAAGAGACACGGAGAAGGCGTAGAGAGCGCAAAAATGAAAAAGGAAGAGGTGTCATAGTTAAAAATTAGACGCAGAGGCGTATATATTTAAAGGCCCAAATTTTTGTAGTGGGGGCACGTGCTCCCTCCCACGTTTGCGCCTATTTACGGGGTGAATGCTCCTATTTACTGGGTAAATGCGCCTATTTACAGGGTGAATGCTCCTATTTACGGGGTAAATGCGCCTATTTACGTGGTAAATGCACCTTTTTTTACCTGGACCCCCCCTCGATAATTTTCTGGTTGCGCCACTGGGGTTCAGACGTAAGGTTATTTTTGTGTAACGTTTAATCACTTGATGTTTATGGTGTGAAATTATGATCTTACTTATAGGGAAATAAACAATTTATGTGATTTACGGTTGGGGTCGTTTTATACTCCATTGGATGTTAACGTCATTTTTTTCATGGATGTTAGAGGGTTGAAAATGAAATGCTTGCCTGGTCGAAGTGCAATGTGCCGCTTCTGGACTATATATGAAAGAGTCAATAGGAACGCTGCAGAACAGCTGATAACCATAGAAACCACAACAATAAAAGAATGAAAACAAAGATTACTATAAGTATAATTAACAACATATAAATAGTCATCATTGGCACTGATTAACTATAGGACAAAAACAAAAGACGATATACATTGAAATGAATAACAAGTTGAAACAGTATCACTAGAGATCAACCGAAGAATGAATAATTACAAGCATTAATAAAAAAAACAGAATAATTACGTTATAGAGCTAAGAAGAAGGCAATTGTCGGTTTTCAGATTTAATACATTCGACTTTGTTTTTTTATTCTCACGCTAAAATCTCTATCAGTTTCACCAAAATAGCAAGAATCACAGTTTGCACAATACCTTTTATAAACACCACAATTGGGATTTGAGGAAATAGAATTAGACGAAAGTCTGGATTATAAGGATGTTATGGTAATTAATGACAAGTTTATAATTAGTAGTCAAAATGAATAGTTTGTTTAAAGGAGTATTTAGGCAGTTGAGGAAAGGGACAAATAAAATTTCTTTGGAAGGAAGATCGATTATATCAACGCGCAACTTGTAGAAAGATTTGCGAGCACAAAACATAAGTTTAAGTGGTCTATATAGTTTTCTAAAACAGGAACGAATGACTTCAATTTCTTCATCGCCAAAATGAGGACTATACAGATTTTGAAAGCGCCCAGAGAAAAAGATTTTGAGCGACATTTTACTTTATATAAGGACTATGAAAGGAGAATAAATGGAGGTACGAATTCCTACGAGTTGGTTTTCGGTAAATTTTGAAACTAAGAGACGAGACAAGTTTTTAATAAAAACATCTAAAAATATAGGAAATATTATTATCGGATTCTTAATAGAAGGTGAATTTCACAGACGGGTACAAATAATTAATGACATTTAGGAACTCACTGAGACAAAATGAACTTATTTTAAAAAGCTAAGACATCGTCTTCGAACAGAAGTCATAGTTAAGGCTTAACTCCAGGAATTGTGAAATATTTCAATTTAGATAAAGATAAACAAATTCTGCTATTTGTGAAAATACATATAATATTATTTATTATACGGGGTCTCTCTATATAGGAGAGCTGCAAAGATGTCAAATATTTCACCCAAATTTTCCCCTCAACCATTGTCGGAAGTGCTCCCGTATACGATCGTCTTCTGCGATTGTTTTCATTCCAGACCTTTGAAAAAGTCGTTGTATTTCATTCGGTAGTTCATCTAAGTTTGACAATTTCATTTGCATTTCTTTCTCCACTAGGTCAACTTTGTTGGAATTCTGATTTTCCCGAAGAACATATTGAGATGTATGTTGGACAAACAGGAGGATACTAAACAGAGCCCCAACAAACAGTTTCATATTGAAAGTCTCTGAAAATATATAGAATATGAACAATATGACATTATTCAAATATTAAACAATAAAAATGTCGTATTTATATAAAGAAGTAAAATAACTTAGATTTTGTAAAACCAAATATATAATGTGTGTGTGGACAATTACATTTACCTTGGACAAACGATCAACTTAAGTGACACGAATCAATAAAATGATCCAATTATGTACTGTATGTCGGGTTACTGTAGTAATTATCCTTATAGTACTGAATTAGTAACTATCCGATAATCCTGAATGTATTGAATTAAGAAATAATGGAACAACAAACATGGCGTATGTATTGCAATTTGTTTCAACAACAATCATTCCAGTTACATTATTTACAAATCATCGTCCAATGAGCGTTCGCCAGCAATTACAATGTTGATGGATTTAAACACAGCTAATTATAGAATAGAATCAAACATATATAGAATCGCCACAATCTTCACTCTTTAAGAATATGCCTTCGCAATAATAATTACACCACAAAAACACTCAAAGAAAACATCTGAATATATAGCGTAACAAATCATACTGTATTACTGTAAATAGTTCCACACAAATAACGTAAAGTCTTTGAATTACACAAAAATTGATTAGAAACCTACTATGAACATACAGAATAAAAAAATAAAAATTCACGATTTCGGAACAAAATAGTCTGGTTTGCGATTCTCTCTAGATGATCTACGGATGGTTGTACACTGTTGTTCTGTAAGAGGTGAGAATGTTTCATGAGTGGGAGAATCTGTACCTACCGCGTGTGTCGAACCTTCTACACTCTCTTTCTGTTCGGAACTGACATCTACCATCATATCATTATCTGAAGTGACTGACGATAAGTCCAACCGACCATCGTAACCCTCTAAAACATCTCTGCGCAACTCTGAACCAGAATTGGGAAGACATACATACCGGCATAACCTGTTTTGTCGGGACCTGGCATAATCCGTAGTTGTCGGGACCTCAACCGATTGCATTGAACTATATATCAGTCGATTCGTCATATACTACTAATAAAGGAGCTGAGCATCATTGGACTTGAATTTTACCGTGGAACAAGTTAATAAGCTTTATAAACCGATTTTGTGTCCCGACTGATACAGTAGAATGCCGCTAAATTTTAAGTCCCGACAACAATAGTATTTGTCTAACGCTTTATGGTGTGGCCTAATCCTGTGTTGTCGGGACCGATCAGGTCATGTCCCGACTAATGCGGATTATAACAAGACACAATTTTGATTTTAATAAATTAATCGATAATGTTTACTTTTCAACAAAATCCTGTATAGTCGGGACATCTAAAAGTACACCACAAATAAATTACAGACAGGTTGCATACATACGAAAATATTTTAGAAAACAGAGTCGGATCCGGCGTTGTCGGGACACCTGTGAACAACAACGATCGATTTTATATAGGAGTTATCATCTACTAGAGCCGAAATTTTAAACTATTACCTAGCTCGCTAATGTACCAAGTTTACCATAATTTACCAATCTACACAACAATACATACATAACAGAAAACAGAAACATGAACCCATAAGTAACTATATTGCGCATAATTTAGTCTGCAGGGAACCATAACAATCAACACGAACACAGCGTATAAAAGTTTCGGATCAAGTTATTTCACTTTGACGTCTAAAATATGAAGATATAAATAGTATGTAATTATAAACATAGATAACAGTGAAAAAATCAAATAAATTACCTTGCGCTTCTTTGGCATTTGAAGGGGACCTGCAATATACAAATATGTTCATGAGGATGGGTATTTTCTATCATTCCGATGCAGCTTGATATATACATAAGGTTGGCATAATGTCGTACTATCACGTTGTACGGTAATTAGTCTTTTAACGCAATTGAAGCGATCGATACAAGTGTGCCTAACACAGAAACAAGTGAACAAAACTTATGAATAGCGATCTATTTCTACTGAAAGTAGCGTATAATATCGATGTGTGAAAAATCTTACCATCAATAGTTATTTCTTCTGCTCTCTTATTTTTTGACGCCTTCAAGGTTCCTTGCTCGTTCGCAATTAGTAACTTTGCGATCTTCGTTACTTCGACTGTCCGTCCGAGAGCCGATAATGCTTTTTATGGACGTCCATAGTATGACCAAGGTGATCGGCTACCCATCGTATTTCGGCTTCGGACATGTCCAACAGCTGCACTGATGTGGCCACTGTTTTTCTGAGTTTTGTTGATGTTATTAATTTGGGCTCCTGCAAGTTAGCTGCATTCGCTATTTCATTGAGACAGTCCCAGCCTCGCAGAGCTCCATTCGTTTGTGGTCGCGCAAAAACAAATTCGTTATTGTTGCTTACACCAAACAATGATCTTGATGACACTAAACAATCAATAGCAACCGATATTTCAGGTGTAATCAACATGCCATTGGGGACCTTTCGGTGACGCTTTCCTGTTACGTAACACAATATCATTCGCTCTGCCAATTTCTTCTCCACTGGATCAGTCAACTCTTCAAGTTCTTCTTTTCGCAGCCAGTCCCCTCTCTTTGCTTGCTCCCATGTATCCAGTGTCAGTTTGGAGGGTTCTCAACCACGTCGTCCATTAAGCGTAATGAGACGACTTACAATGACTTTACTTAATTCCAGCCATACCTTCTGGTCTTTAGCGCCATCTTTTATTTGAGGCACCAAAGAAGTAAGGCGATTTTCGCAGTACTGTTTCAAAACGATTAAGTCCTTTGTAAGAGGAAGCTTTTCAGGAACACAATCCTTTCTTTCTTTCAAAACAGATAAGACGCGAGATGCCAGAGGTGGCCATTCGGAGGCGTAAAGCTCGAGAAGTAGAATAGCGTCCTGAAGCAGTAGTTCATTATGCTCTCTGATGGCGCGGCCTTTTATAACAGATGCCAGGGCTTTCAAGCAATATCCAAGCTTAAGGCACGTGCTCGGGGTTTTGATGGTCGTATTTCCCTTTCTTTCAGAGTAACCCCCCATCGATTTTACTGACTTCATAATTAGGTCCCACTGCCGAGGCTTGAGCAACTCCTCAAAATTGAGGTTAGGCTGACTGCTCAATTCACGGGCTGTTTGCAGTAGTCTGGCGCATGTTCTCAATCTGGTCACAATTGCAGGGTTGAAGTCGTCTCTAATTAGAAGGCAAGAAAGATAATAGTTAAGGATTTGATCATTTCTAATGATCATACCGATTTTATCAGTTTTCAAGGAAGAGAGAGCTTTTATAACGTTTGGGCTGACCTTAGTTTCAAGAGCTGATATTAGAAGCAATTTAGCTTGCGCAGAAATACTAGCTTCATTATTATCAGTACCGGTACATGACTTTAGTTCACAGCCAACACAGTGGCGCCAGAGATCCACACTCACGAAAAAGCCATAGCAGTATGGACACGGCAAATACTTCGTGTAATCTTTACTGTCATCTGTGGGGCGCCGTGCAACCTGAAGGTTTCCTGTTCCAGCTTTTATTATTTGTATATTCTTATAGAATATTCCTAAATTTGTAAGCTGACCAAAAAGAATTCGTCGTCTGCAGGAGCCTTTGGGACATGATAGCACCCGTTGTACTTGAGGATCATTTTCATGGCATCGCTCGAGATGTCTTGCCATCTTTGATTTTTCTTCCCCGCAGAGAAAACAGATGAAGATTTTGGAATAATCCTTTTTGCCAACTTCAGTACTTTTACAAACGATTTTGATGTCACTTTGCATTTTATCATTTTGCACCTCAACCTTTGCCCACTCCGGTAAAGATGTGAGATTGTGTGACCCAGAATCGTAATGGTCTACTAAATTTTCTACTAAATTTATTTCATTTTCCCCCGCTGCACTGTTGGAGCAAAACGATCCATTTGACTCATCTAAGTCTACAAGCCTAGCAACCTCTTCATTGGTTGGTAGTAGGCCGTATATCTTACTTATGGCAACAGTTGCTGCGATTCTTTGACACCTGAAGCAAATTAAATTGAATTATATTACACTACACAACTTATAATAAAAAAGGCAAATAAAACAAGTCAATCAACAGAAACGATTAAACTTGAACTGAAACGTTTTTCCTTACCTTTGTTGAAACATTTATAACCTGTAAATATATTTGATTGAAGCAAAATTAACAAAAAATATAAGATTACTGCTTACAGAAAAGTGAAGGCAGTTTTCATGAAAAGATAATAGTTACTTCATTTAAATCATATATTTCAATGGTGCATATCACATTTTAAAGTGGTTTAACGTTTTTACTAAAACTCAAAATATTAAAAGTATAATGTTTTGAGTGTCACCAGATAGTTTGTAGTCCATTGATTGAATGTTTTTGAAGTTTATATATCGTGGTGTTGAGTTAAATTAAATAGATCGGATACAAGATTCGGAAAACATTAACTGCTAACTTTGTGTAGTTACCAAGAAGCATTTGTCAGTATTGACCCATTGCTTAGATTCAATTTTTGTTGTAATTCATAACTCTTACATTTTTGTTCTATGGCCTGTCTTCCCAGACTTAGAGAGCATTCATGAACATACAACGTTTAGATTTGATTAAACAAACAACTATGTCCATCATAGTTGAGTCTTTTAAAAGACTACAGCGTGAGGTTTGGTGATAAATACATATATAGTATCGCTTATGAGCATCTAAGGCCTCAGCAAATACACAGTGCTTAGGTTTATTCATGGCAAACGTGTTCCAATTCTTTGGATATTTGTATCAGCCGTTTCTGTTAGCCATGTCTGGGATAGTTCAGATAGTTCTGACATGTTTGGACATTCACATAATCCTTGGCACTAGGAAGAAGATGACTAACTATTGAAATTATTTTCTATCTAAAATGTATATTTTTCAGATTATTCACATAAAGGTTTTATCTCCTAGGATTTGCTTGTTTTCTAAGTTCCCGAGCATGTCTAACAATATACTAGGCTGTTTTAAATTCTTGAGCTGGTTTATTTATACTCCAGTTCATAGATGCAATGGTTAACTATATACAATAACTTCTTCATTAAATCATAGCTCATTTAAAAGAAATTCTTTCAGCTTATAAACTAAATATTTCAAATATGCATTTTTCTTCATTTTCAGAATCTAGTAGGGTTTCGAATAAGTCATTCAGTTTTTATACTTATTTTGATTTTATATTTTGTTTATTAGTACTACAGCGAGAACATTTAATCTCCATTGTAACCATATTTTTTATTGAGACCTGTTAAGTGACTGCAAATTTCTATTGCAGCACATTTGTATCTTTGTAGACATGCAAAAACAGATCATTTTCACATGAATTAGGTTTTGGCTTAGATAGTAATCATTTTAAGAAATGGTTGTCAGATTCTTCCTAATAGACGTTGTATGAATAGAATATGGATCACATTTTGAAAAATGTAAAATAGTGTTTATACTGCATAAAATAGTGATTACATGTTTTCCAATTTTGTATGATTATGCCTGTTCCTAAACTATAAAGCAATTCATATGTAGTTTATTACATTCCTCTTCAAGCAATATACCAATTAAACATACATGTTAGTATGCTGATGTACAGTATAATAGTGAAAAGTAATGCATATTGGAACATATCTTAATAAAATAATAAAGATTAATATATTTACCACAATAGGAAGAAGACTAGAACACAAATAAATATATAATCTAGAAAATTCAATATGAAGACCAATATCCAAAAACAAAAAGCTATCGAATATCTCAAAATCGTGAAGAATCACTTAACATTGGTTTAGAAGCACAAATATTTAATTCACTGAAATCATATTATAGCAATGTTTTATGAAATAATATTTATCTATATATTATTTAGAGCCATATAACCAAAATCAGATTTATTCAAAAACTGATATTTTATGGTATATTAAGAGTCAATTATGACTAATCTTCATTGGTTTCAAACTTAACTTTGTTGTGCCAACGGTTAAAAATATATAGTCAATTTTGTTGATTGTTAATTTACACACGAACATATAAAATTAACATAAAAAGAGACACGGGTAAAAAATTATAGATCATCACTTTACCGGTTATGTATAATATCCGGCCCGGCCCAAAATAAAAAAACGAAAAAAACATTTACCTTGAAAATAGTTTCAAAACAACGCTTGAAAAATGTTTTCGAATAATTTAAAACACAATTTTATATTCCTCGTAAGTTTTCTAAGTTTCTTGCAATATCAAAAGCTTTAAAAATGTTTATCAATAATTGATAGTGAACTCCGGCCGGATATTAACCATTTACGGCCCGGTTTTGTATAATATCCGGCCCGGGCAAGTCATAAATTGTGCGCACTTTGAAGAGCTAATAACTTTTTTATTTCTCAATATTTTGTCATGCGGTCCTTTGCATATTATAGAGCAAATTAATAATTTTTGTCGTATTTAAATAATTGACATAGTTATTATATTTATTTGCTATTATTTTCAAATTTAAAAACGTCTTTGCAATAATTTTGAAATATTAAAAGCTATTTCGCTATAATTTTCAAATATTAAAATCTATACTTTGTTTCTAAATTTGTTTCTTGACTATAAAATTTTATCGTAAAGATTTTTTCACCTCCTCTCCTTTTACTTTCTGTGTAATGAAAATACGACAGGTGCAGCCAGACGTTTAACTACGAGGAAAAGAAAAAACAATGTTAACTGCGAAAATGCCCCCCGCCAGGATGTAATCTGACTTGTTGAACGTTTAAAGAAAAGTTTTACGCTGGATGATGCAAGGAAGCTGAATATGAGCCGCCACAAGTCTGTTGTAACTGACGACAACGCATTTGTCGTGTTTGCAGAGAGATAACGAACAATGGTCGAGTCTGTGAAAGACATGGTTTTCGACAACCAACAGGTCCTTCTTTCCCTAAATGAACAGAGAGACAGAATTCAATCTGCGTTTAACACTGTAAGGATGTATCAGTACGTGTTAACTCGTTCTGGGACAGGTGCGAAGAAATTCAACGATCTGATGGACAACAATTGGGATGTCTGCATCTCTAGTGCAGAAAATTAAATCGTTTAATAAATATTTATTGGAAAAATGCCTTTTCGTTATAATTGAACATTATTTTTTTAAATGATTTAAAATGTAAAACAAATGAAGAAATGATAGAAAATCAATATAATAACCATGACAATTATTTAAATACGACAAATATATTGACTTGCTCTATCTATATTATGCAAAAAAACCGCATGACAAAATATTGAGAAACAAAAAAGTTATTATCTCTTTAATGTGTGCACAATTTATGAATCACCCGGTATATATCGCAAAATACGATCTTTCGACACAATACAGTTTAATAAAAAGTTATGACACTTTGCCAATGAATGAATTTTGAAGAAACATTATACGATAGTTTGCCGTTCGGACGTCGATATATACTACCAACTGGCATATCACAGAAGATACCAAAAAATGTATTACCTTGAATATAATGGACAAGAATGCGCCGTGTACAGCAGCCAAACTGCGCTTTTCCCGCTTCCAGTCTCTAGGAAATTGTATCATGACATCGTGCGTCATCAAGGCAGAGAGCATCATATACGCAGTGAATTGGGTAGTGAAGATCCACGGCGTTGATGCAGATGTCGAATCTAGGAGAATATAAATATTAAAAAATATAATACACAACTGAAGTAGTCAATTTCGCTTAATCTGGTGTCCAGGAGACCATAGTATTTCACCGGATTAGGTGAAATAAAACAATTATGCATATAATTAAGATCAATCAATATGTAGTGACTCTCAAAGTGAAAAGAGCCGTTTTCGCGTTCTCAAAAAACGAAGGGATTTATTTTATTCTTTTCCCGTCGCTTATGCAATACTTCAAAGGAATACTAGCGGAAAACGAAATTCGATGTGTTCTTTATTTGTTTAACTATGATTTAAACAAATCACGTTATCGTCGGAAATAATAAATTACACAACACTGGATTAGATGATAGGAACAAAAATTGGATTAGCAAAATTCAACCGGATTAATCGATATGCTGGATTAATAACAACTGGATTAAACACGTATATTAAAAATGGGTAGCTTCGGATAAGACGAGGAAATTTATTCTGTCCCTTGAATCTCGTACTAACCGGATTATACTCTACTTAGATTTTTAGATAAAGGAAATGCTTTATCTTATTTTTAAAATGATGAAAACATTGGAATTGGAAGAATATGCAACAATAAATATCAATCTTACAAATTTGTTCAAGTAAGTATTGTGGCGGCGCGGCGTATCAAACTGTCTCTCTGCTTTGTGATTGGAAGCTCTGGAGCAAATGGTTTAAACGGGTGATTATATTTATCTGTGTTGTCTTGCGCATTGCGATCTCAGCGCAATTCGCACCAATATGACAACTTCTCAGCTCAGAGAATTAATTGTTAACAGTTCGGCTG
>JAUYWV010143746.1:0-10438 GCA_032274565.1 Nematoplana nigrocapitula | reverse complement strand
GTGGGCGCCACCGACCCGAAACTTGGCATGGGGGACCCCCTCAACCCTGCGGGTAACAGAGGGGGGGGGGGAGTCGACCTCCGAGATCGGAGTCGAGGTCAAGGGGTCGGGCAGGATTAGGGTTAGAGTTAGGCATGTGTCCAGCAACGCGGGTACCCTCTGCTAGTATTTCTATATATAAGCAAATTAAAATAATTTTATTTTCATAAAATATTTTTTGGAATATTTCATATATTATAATTATTATTATTAACTAATTATATAAATTATTATCTATTATATTCTTAATTTGAAATAATAAGATTTAAAGTTTTCAAATTTTTTATTATCAAAACTATTTTTTAATATAAAAATTATTATATAGTTCGAATATATAACTAGTTAGAATAATTTTAAAATATTAGTTAGAATTTTTAAAAGGTTTATAAGTGTAATGTCCAATACTAAAAATAGATAATAAAGACTACTATATATATATATATATATATATATATATATATATACTAGACGTGGGTACCTGCGTTGCTGGGTACATGCCTAACCCTAACTCTGCCCTCGTCCAATTCCCCAATTTCGGGGGTGCCCTGAAAATTTTGTTTTGTGACATTTTCTGTGGGAGGCTTCCTTCTGCCTAAAACGGCCATTTCACACCATGTTTAGCCTCCTTGACCTCGACCATGATGTCTGAGGTCGACCTCGCCCGCCCCCCTATGATACCTACAGGGTTGATTGGGTCACCCATGCAAAGTTTCGGGTCGCTGGTACCAATGGTCCCGCCGCCTGTGAGGAAATGAAAGCTTCTTTTCTGATAATACCTGTGCCCTATATGGGTGGAAAACAATCATGCTAATGTGTTGTCTTGTTGCCGAGTCCCCCACATGCTTCTTGGCCGATCTTCGAACCATAGGCTTTCAGGAACAAACTGTGTCCAGTGTGGATGTGATGTAATTCCGCTCTTTCATGCGTGGAGAACTTGCATTCCATTCTTTGTTTCATGGCCAGGTGTCGGGATGGTGCTCTTTAACTTCATGCTACTCGTTACCATCGCTTAACATAACAACAAACAAAAAAAATTAACAAAAAACATAACCAATACATACTACAGCTGCTAGATTCCATTTCGACATTCTGTAATATATACTGATATAGCATTGCAGCAATCGGCTACTGCATAATTCAAACTCCCAGTTATGTAGTATTGATTATTAGTAAAAGTATTTTCAAAATTTTGACTGCAACTACTACTATATAGATCATTTCACACCGTTTTTAGCCTCTTGCCCTTGACCCCGACCTCGGAGGTCGACCTCTCCCCCCTATTTTACGCGCAGGGTTGAGGGGGTCACTCATGCAAAATTTCGGGTCCGTGGGACCAATGGTATGGACATACAGATTGACTTATATATATAAGATATTCTTCTTACTATACGTATAACTGTTTAGTGCTGTAATTTTTTATATTTAATTCCAACTTTAAACTTACATTTAATTTCAGGATCCGTTTATGACTGTATATCACTGTAGAAATACAATAAATAATATTAAAATTAAAACTAAATTTTATAGCTTTGGAAAGTCTACTTGTTTATCCTCATATACTTATTGATATATTGTAAATGTACTATTGTGTCTTTGTTTAAATAGTTTATGAATCCCATTTTCGAAGACAAATTACTCAAGAATGATAATTAATTAGTCAACGATGGGGGCTGTATCTACCTATACCTGAGAAAACGGAACATGACTAGTTTTCTTTCTCATCTGTCAATAATAAACTGGTCCACTCTCTATTCCGAACTTTGCAACCACTTTCTTGATGCTCTCACACACATTTTCGAAATCGAAAGTTCACGTTTCCGGTCGATATAAACCACGAATTTCGCTTTTCGCGAAATAACGTACAGACAGCAAAACGTTCGTATATATCCTCTAAAATAAAAAGGTAAAGAGGAAATTCAACACAACAAAATCTATTTCCACAAACAGGCCGCTAGATAATCATAAAATCTGTAATCCAAACGGAAATCTACTTTACAAGTATACTGGTCATCGCTTATATATCTATGTCCTTTATTTTAGCGATGATCAGGTCGTCGGTGACCGCATTCAGGATCAATTCAAGTACACCAACAGTGTCCCCGACATTTCCATCCTGGATGCTGCACCCAGTCGACGCGATGCGGACGACTGCATGTTCCACCACAATATGCCAGATCAATACCCGAAAGTGAAACGGGTAGGTGTTTTTGCCTGTCTACGTCTCTTGGTCAGTCTGTATTAGAGCTGAAATGGGGAGTTTCCTAATGTTCTTATATGACCATTAAATATGTGTGTTGTCAATAGACCGATTTGTTACATAGAAATTAATACACGGATTGGCTCTTTTCAGTTGAACGACTGCGTGTTAGTGGAGGCAGGTGCTATTATTTAAGACAATCCAATTACCCAATTTTGTGGATACATAATATGCCAACAGCAGATCATTATCAAACTAATTTTCCATTTCTCTTATACAAATTATTTTAATTGGACACTACAGGGCCGCCACGAACTGGCTGGTGGTCACTGCAAATGACCGTCAGCGAGTACATACCACATGTCCTCCCGAGCAACATAAGTGGCAGTCACGGTGGTCCCGCTCTATTTTGGGGCGATGATAAGACATAAAACGGGCGAGGTTGAAGGTAGCAATGCACGCCGATAGTAAGAAATTTGTCATCACTCCTAAAGGTGACGCAAACCTCGACGAATTCCACCTTTAAATCCTCAAACGGTTAGCGGCAATCCGCGATGCCATGGACACCGCCGGTCTAGCTTCCCCTCGTTAGCTACGACCCTGTTTTTTTTTCAACGCGGAATTTACAGCATCTGCTGCAGCCTTTGTTTGAGTATTCTCGTGTGCCTCTCCTGCGCAACTGATCCTTCAATATTGGCACATATGGTCTAACAATTGACATCACATACAATGATACGATTTATATCCCTTTTCAGAATTGATTCCCTGTTATCGAAGGCAAGACAACAGCTCGACTCCACTTGTGTCATCAAAATCAATACACACTACTGGTAGCCGCTGCATTGTACTGTATATAGAAAAAGGGCTTCTGGCAACGTCGTCGTTAGGGATATCATCGGATGACTGAAGAGTGGGAAGTCTAGTAGTGGAGCGGTTAACGTCACATATCCATAAATAAACCAAAATGACGGTCTAAGAAGTTCTACGCACCGCTGTTAATTCCGTGTTTTATGACATGCTTGACGCCAACGATTGGGCGTGTATGAAAGAGTTGGGATTCAGTTCATTGAGGCGCGCCATGTGCATACAGTGAGTAGTGTAAATTGGGTTGCTGTCTGTCTTTCTAGTTAGTTTCTATGTCACTTGAAGAATTATAATGATCATTTGGAGTTAATTTTCAAGGGTACTTATTATTCGCGATAATATATGTTGCAGGTGCAGTGATATATGATGGTATAATAGTATCCTTTAGGAAATCTTCGTAGACAATAGCTACTTTGATATGCACGGAAATTAGTTATTTTGAGTAATTCAGGTATATAATATTTCTGTTACTATTCGGAATGGCCGGCATTAAGCTGAAAGGTACAATATGCATTTTGGTGACTTTCTAACTTATGATGACTAGAATTTCTTTTTGGGACTTTAGTATCGATCAATTTTGGTGATTTACTTGATGAGCGAAATGATAGTACAAATTACAACAAGAGTGGTTTTATAATGCCTGATATGTCTATCGTTACAGCTTCAACTCAAGAAATAAATTCTTATCAAACTATTGTTTTCTGCGGTGCTGAGAGACAAAAAAGCACAAATATATTTATTTTTTTAAACTTATTTTGTTCGAGGAAATAATTTATTCTGATGATTCAGTAGGAATAAGTAGAGATGAGAGATATGTTGGGAAATGCTTTGTTTGGATCAAATCGGGGTCAACCCAAGGTGGCGGGGTTATAATGGACTTAAAACCTGCTTAGTCATAAATTAACCACAATAGAAGTGACCTCTTGAAATGTAACCAATTTTACTTATAAGTTGCCAAGCTATACTACTTTCAAATTGTTTTTTTAAATATCGCATGGTTTTACCTGGTGTTAAATAATTTAAAGTTTTTCTTTCTACTATAAAATAATTATTATAAATTTTAAAAAGACATCTGCAGGAACCTGCTGGTTCTAAATCTACCCTTAGTTTTGCTCTGGGAGGAACCGTTCAAAATTGATGCACACACACACAGGCATTCTTATTCTGACTAAATATGAACCTACAAATAACAAAATTACTAATGCACGTAGTATTTATTATTCTACACTACCTATAGTATCGTAAATTTTGTTCCATTTCATTTTTGTCTAATTATCGCCTTTGTTATTTTTCTTACAGAAGTCTGCCAGAGTGAGAGAATAGCGTTCTAATATACTGTATACATACACACTCTTTTTCTTTGTTAGATAGTGGTTGAGAATCTAAGCAAAACTACGTCCTCCACACACCCGTGCTTTATTCCTATTGGACACGCGGTAGCATAGTGGATCAGCTGCTTCTCGGTTTTGTTCCATCTACTGTAGTTGCGGTAGTTAGTTATTGGGTAGTATAATGTACAGTATAGCGAGATTTCTCTTTCGTATATATTTATTTCATCATCTTCAGACCGGTTTTGTGGTTATTTATGCATGAAAGCATACTATTCACGAATCTCAAGATATGAAATGAGTGTTGATCTTTAAAACTCGCTTCACAATTGATAAGCTGAAACACCTGCGAATCAGGTGTGAGTGCGCAGACTGTAGTGTCCCGACGAAGAACTGTTAGATTATTCTGGCCTAAGTGTTTCGGTTGAGAGAACTATTTTTATTTTCATCTTTTCGACCGAACGCATACCAACAACTTGTTAGTGACTGTGAAATATTTGTTGTATTTAATTCTCTTTTTGAACAGTCGACTTTCCTCTTTTTATTTCTGGTAAAACGGTCGTCTGATGACGTGCTCTCCGTACGCACAACTCTACCCCATGTCGAATAATATATTTTGTTTTCTGTCGCTTACATGCCGTAAGAATTTGTTAGGTGTCAGATTGTTAGCATCCATCCCTTCTTTCCGCCATATCTCGAGTTGTCCTCCGTAGCACAGCATTACAATGTCCGGCCGAACCCCCGCAGATAATTTAGCAAGGCTGGACTGTCTAGTGCTAATGGGAGGTCGACACTTTGCCCACCAAACATTCGCTGTCTAAGACAGATCCACCTAGGACTGGTGCACAGAAAATGTTCTGCTTTCTCCAGGGCTTCTCCGCATTGTCAGGTAGGTGTTTCCGCTTTGCAGAGTCTGTGGCAATACGTTTCAAGAGGAAAGACTCTGGTGGTTTCCGGTGGTCAACTCATTCCGACCAGGACTTATGTTGGAGCATGCTGCGATCCAGATTTTTCTCTCCCGAATCTGTCTCTTGAAAATATGCACAGATTATCACATTGGCTGGTAGGGGCTGTCAGAATTTTTCAAAATGGAAACGAACTTGTTGAGGACGCGTTAATAACTGACTAACAGACAGGTGGAAGCGGAGTGTATATGTGATCTATATGGCACCTTGCCTTCCCAGATGATGGGTTTGTTGAACTAATTCGAGAAAGTCGGGCAAGGGACTTTGTGTTGGACACATAAAATGCGACATCTCGGCTTGTATTCAGGTCGTTTTTGGACGTGGGCGAAATGTGTTAATCTCGTCTCCTCCCTGATCTGTGTTTTATAGTGCAAAAAGCTACACGAACTTTTAGTTTGCCAAACTTTCATGTGCGTGCTTCTATGCCTGTTTTCCTATACTAATAATTATAGTTGCTTCATTTCATTGATAAGTATATTTGAAAACCTAATTATCACTTTTTTCCTTTTTTAAATATAAATCAGCGACCTACAAAAGTGAGCCACTCATTATTGTTTGTAATTATGTAACACATTTCTATAATATGAAGACTTATACAGGTATGTTTGTTTTATTTTTTGACGAAATTTTTGGTGAGTGTTCCAGAATGAGCGGGATTTGCATTCTATTGAGCGACTAATTTGAGGTGCAGAATTTGCCGGCCGCCTGATAGAATACGAGTTGTGGGCGTTTGCAATTCTTCCCTTCGTTCGTGGTTATAGAAAAAGCGGGCTTCTGAGGGCAGAACCGCGACAGCGAATCGTTTAGCTGGTCCCCTCTTCTGCTAGTGTTTTCTAGGCTACCCAACAGAGAATATGAACATCTGGTAGGGCCACATCTAACTCGTTGTCTGAAAGTCAACAAGAGTTTGGAGGCAATAGGGTGATCCTTAATTCTGTCTCGTGAATATTTGAAGAACTGCTATAAGGAGAATTATCCAGTCGGAATTATGGAAGAGCCAGAAGTGATTCCTATGAGGAATGTCGAGAGGGTAGATCGCATCCGTTATTTTGGCGATATGATCAGCAGTGATAGGAGGGATGGAAGTATAGAGAAGATTCAGTTTACTTTTGCCTGAATGGAGTTCAATATGATCTGCCCACCGTATTGGGTAGTAGAACGTTCACGACGAGTATTGCGGACTGGCCCACCGAAAGGTTTCCCGATGGGGCCCATACAGCCACAGTCACAAATCCAGGGGGGCTTCCGAGGTTTCTCGAATCCAGTTGAATGTCCAGAGTGATTTTGTCCCTGAAAAACAACCTTTCTATGCCGCAAGAGACAGAAGGGACCATTTTGTTTGAAAGGTTAGGGTCGAGGGAGTTGCGAAGGGGATCCTCTTGCTGAAAGGTTTGAGCCCCAGGATACTGAAAGGTCGTTTGGTAAACGTTTTAGGCCCAGGAGACGGAGAAGGCTCTTGTTAAATAATTGGGCCCCTAGGAGATGGAGGGACCCTTTTGCTGGAACCCCATGCGACGTAGGTGGTCATTTTACTGAAATGATTTTAATGCGTTCTTTTATTATTGTTGGTAATTTAGCATGGCTTGATGCTTTCGTAGGTGCCCCTTTTGCTAATTTTTTCCGGTATAAATTATGGGATATGCAAGGCCTATGTAAAAGCAACGATTGGATGTGTCTCAGAAACTTGTAAAGTAAAGCCAGTAGAAGAAGGTATTCTGAGAAGAACAGCAATATAACCATGGTTCGAAGACGTGTGTGTAGTGGAAGTTGGAAAGAAGTGGATGCGTGAAAGACAGCAAGAAATGGAAGTTGGATGTGATCATGTCGTGACGCGAAAGTCAGTAACTCCTCATATAGGCAGGAAATTAATTGGATTCCCTTATATCTTATAATTCGACTGATCCAGGTTGATATTTTTTTATTATCGCATGCGTGTAGTAAACAGCTGTTTACAGATTAAATTGTAATGATTTTGTTGTTATAGAGAATCAATATTCGCGCGCACAATAGCACAAATGCATGTGGTTGTTACACCGGTTCCACCTGTTCGTATGCACATATACATACAGAAAAACATCTGTCACTTCTTCGCGCATGTACGTAAATAGGTTGGAATGATCACCTGTGACAGGTTTCCTGTATTTATCCCATGAATTGGTTGATTGTATTTTATTTGGTGCACAATCGATCGCCTCCTGTCTATGTTGAGAAGTGTGTGTTGCGTAACGTTTTCACAGTTTATGCGTGCATAAAGGCAAAAAGAAAATCGGACACTAACTAGGAAGACAAGTGGAAATTGTTTATTACATTATACAAAAATTGCACAGTTTCTATAAATCATCAGCAAGGAGATATCGAGCGTACAATTTTCGCGGAAGGACGTGATTTGTTTTGGGGGTGGTTTAAATTTCGAAATAGCTGTCACTGTGCTTATAAATGACGTGCGGTTGTTTCCATCAGTTAAATATTTTCATTATTAGAAGTTCACAAAGTATTCACTGAAATACTTGTTGTAACGAACTATGGGACTTGGTGGCCGTCATCGCGAAGGTAGCAGGTTGTTGTTGTTGTTGTTTTCGCACCGTCCAGGACTGATCACTCTTCGCCAAACACATGCATGGTTTAAAGCAGTGTTTAATTTGGAAGACTAAAGAGTGAATCGGATCTGAACGTCCGCCGTCAGGTCGGAACTTTCCCCACTGTGACGCGTATCACGTTGGCTTGCGTGGCTCACCCAGTTTAGGCTCGCGGGAAAGTTGTGCGGGACTGCAGCACTTCTCGCGGATATAAGAAATCCGCCCCGGGGGCGCTTGTAGCGTCAGGGCTACGGCAGCGACTACATGCCCCGTAAAGGTGACTCATACATGTGCAGACTATCTACACCAGTCGGCCTAGTTGACAGTTGAGGAATTCGCGGCCCGCAAGGCTTCGTTTGATCTGTTACCGGAACTTCCAGGTGACGCTGGGGATCGTGAGGGTGAAGCTCGCCATAGCCGTGTATACTAGAGGAATGTATAGTCTCTTATGCAACTATCATATTATGAATGTCCAGAGGCGAACGTTTGCGAGAAAGCAGATCGCTTGTTGATAAAATCTAGCTAAGGGTCAGTCTGAACTACTTCTTCTCTGGCGATGTATAGTAAACCTGCACAATTTTCTAAAAGCTCAGGCCTCATGCGCAGAATGATTTGAAATAGTGCATCAGGACTGTCTCTGTAATTTGTTTTCATCAAGCCATATCGCATTGGGCTATAAACCAGCGATCAATCAGGAGTAGGTCACCATTAATAAAATTAGTCGAAATAGCACACTTTGAACCCCACACATTTAATGATCAACAACCGAACCAAGTTTTCCTGAAACAGATTTGAAAAATTTCCGCATGCGAGCATTCCAATTTCTTTCTCGCCCAGTAAGAAAAGCAAAATGTATATCGGCAAGTGGCAAACCAGAGTAAAAAAATAAAAAATTACTCTTTCGCAGTGATCTAATATATTTCATGCATTGTAATTGAATCGACCAATAAGCAGTGACTTTGATGACTATTGACTTTTCGTGGTCAGCGCTATAACTGGTAGTAAGTAGGCTAGGGAGATATAAGTAGCTCTAAATAATCTTCGCAGTATACACGGTCTTCTGGCCGCAACAACGGCAACAAGAAAAATAAATTCGTACAATTGAAATGAGTAGTGAGTGGTATGCATGCATGGATTATAGAGTAGAAGTTGTTTATATTTTCATCGTGTTTATTCGCTTTCATCTAGTGTCTCATTTGTGTCTTTTGGACAGTACTGTAATAAGATCGCTCGTCTTTGACTTCTTTCTATAAACCACGGCACGCGAGTTGAACAAAGCACGGTGAAACCAAATGCTTTGATTCTACAATTTCAATGTTAATGATCGCACCAAAACTTGGTCTGTTCTTTTTTTAATTAACTATTTCTGGTAGTAACGCTTTCTTTCAATGTCATTTTCACAACAGAAGTTCGTCGGCAGATGACAATTCCCACGACAACCTCCTCCATATTTCCCGGTTTGTGGCACCGCTACGTCGCATTTTTCATCCAGCCCTTCGAGAAGCTCCTTGATATCTTCTGCCAGCCAACATTCCTTCTAATATGGACAACGATAGCTCGCTTGTTCTTCCCTCACCATGTTTCTAAAATACTGGAGCTTTAGTTTGCCAAAGTTCGTCATCAGTTGCCTCACTTTTCCCACCTCTTCCAGATCCATCGACCCCAGCACCACATTTCCAGGCTGTTGATTCTGCTTTAGTCGCTTCTTTATATCGTTCAGCTCTCCGCCCCTTATAGAAAGATACACACCCGCGCCTTTATCAGACGAAAACCGAGAATTAGTGTACTGCCAGTTTTATCTTTATGACAACTGTTTTAAGTACATTGTATCAAAAGGATATGCTAATCAGTCCTCAAATGTCTCTAGGTTCACAAACACGAGAAACCACGCCGGATGGCGAGTATGCCGGCATTCGCCCAGGATTCCCACCGCTCCCATCTCTACAAGCACCAGCACCGCTGTGTTATGGTCCCACCCAAAGATCTTGACGCCAATCCCGATCAAGTATTGGAGAAGATCAGGCGAACGTTTGGCAAGAAAGAGCCATCGTTTCGACCCAATCGTGTTACATTCTGCGCGACAAGCAGTAAGTTGGATTCCACCGGCAGCGGCTTGCATTTTCGTGTGTGTATGACTGCGTCACTAATTTGTATATGTAAACGGAAATTGAGATTTTGTAGGGTTGTAGGTAGTTAGATCATTGAAGCAGCAGTGAACCAATCACCACCTGGACAGACGCGTTGATCGATCACATGCAGAGTATCATCTTCATTACAAACTGGACAATATTGATGATTTCGTTCCGAAGGATAGCCCTTCCACATCGGAGCCAACATACCTTTCCGACTCCCAGTCACTCCTGTCTAGAATACTCGCTGGGTGTCCCTCCCACCAGGTTCACCATATCTTGCAAGAGCATCTGGAGCCGCCTCATATCCTTAGGCGGAACCCACATAAATAACATCCAG
>JAUYWV010143735.1:0-10439 GCA_032274565.1 Nematoplana nigrocapitula | reverse complement strand
CCCCTACCCCCCCAGCAGCGCGGTCCCTGCCCCCCCCAGCAGCGCGATCCACGATGATTAATTTAATCACTGTCCTTTCAGTGAATGGCATGAAGTGTTATTTATTTAACAGTGTATTTAGTGGTAAGGTTAGGGGGTTTCAAATTAGCATATAGGGGTACATCATGCAGTGCGTCTACATATAGTTCTTTCAATTAGTATAACTCAATCACTAAATAGTGACATTAAAAAATTAAACATCGGCATCGCCAAGTGGGCGCCGGTTTCTTCAAAGAGTGCCTCGAGACGCATCGGACACCCCCTGAATCCTGATGCAAATGTTCCGCCTGGCACGTACTTTTAGAATTGATTAGTACAATTTTCCGATTGGGGCCAAATTTGTAACTGCTTATTATTTCGTATTGATGTTGACCTATAAAAGATCAAGTTCTCACCTACAGAATCGCTTTGTTTTTAGATACTGATCTAAGTTGCCATGAAGAAGTCGTATTTATGGAGCCGCCCACTAATGTTATACTATTGGCACCGAAACCCGAAAGTGTCCATCACTATATTTTATTTTTACAAGTCCTCTTACAATTCTTCGCTGAGACACCTTCTAAGATATATTCTTCCACCATTTCCACTATTCTGAAACTAGAGAAATACTCACCTCAAGGGAGTCTCTGCGGTACGTTATACATTCAGCATGGTTCCTGGCTCATATACAAGCAACAGTCAAAGTCAAGTCAAGGTCGACAATGGTGGGGAACGTCGACGCTCTAAATTGGACGTCGAATTTAGTATGTCGAGCCGACGTCGACTTTGAACGTCAAAAGTTTCAAAAGTCAATAAACAACATAAAAATAATAATTACTGAATGAAATAAAATGGAATATAGCTTAAATGAGTGTATAGATATATATTTGAAGAGACATAATTTATTATAAATTTAATTTTTAGTAGAATAAAATAAGAGCAACTGATACAATACGTCTTTATTCGACCGGTTTCGGGGGCTGCCCTTCTTCAACAGAATGTTCGCGAGAATAAGCTAAGATATATATGTAGAGTTCTAAAACGAATCAATGTGTACAGTGAAATCGATGCAAGGATTGATACAGTAAAAGCATTTAAATATATTGCAGTAAAACAATTAGATCCCGCCAAATGAAGTTGTCTATTTGAAATAGGGCTGGCTGCTTTGATGTGTATAATTAATGCCTCTTTTATTAGGAGTAAAAATGGTGAAAAGGAACTGTCTAAAATCTTGAAATTAGCGGTGTCCATAGTGCAACTACAGTTACGCCTATGAAGAGCTATGGCTGAATTAGGATGTGTTTGCTACTGGATGCGCTTAAAATGTCTTATAGTTTCACCAATATAGGTAGATTTTGCTTCAACCGAACAATTAAACTGGTAAACCAGACACGATCTTAAGGCATCAGGAGTACGATCCTTCAAAGAAAAATAATTGCGAACTTTAAATGAACGGAAAGCCATACAGTAATGTTTATATTTTTTAATTTAAAGATTTTATTTAGCTGTTTTTTTTAGAATGATAGAGGGTTTGCCAATAAACGGAATAGTGAGAAAAGTTGAGTTACCGGTTCCGCCGGCCATGATATCATAGCGAGTAAATAGAATTGGATGCAAAATGGTCCCAGTGGGTCAAATAAATTGCGACTTGGACAGTATTCCAATCTGGAGACGGCATTTCAGTTATGGTTCACGACAGTATATGGTCGCAGAATACAGTCATCACTGCGATGCTGTTTTGCGTGAGAAGGCCAAACACTTTGAAAATGAACTAGGCATCAGCGACTTCCAGTACTCTAACGAATGGCTGCAGCGTCTCAAGTCGGGGTGTGGCATTGGCAACAAGATCTCTGCTATGAAAGCGCCCCCGTTATCTCGCCAAAAATTTGCCCCAGACGAACTGTGGCGAGATAACGAGGTTAGGCTGTAATTAGGATACTCTATGACTACAATGTAATTATAATAGTCTAAAGACGATGGTTATAATTTAGGATTGGAACGAAAGTCTTGTCCGATGCAAAATATTATTTATTTAACCATTAAAGACAACATGTAAATTGTGAAATATAAACAAGACATCATTCGTCAGTGTCTCTAAAATGTAGGAAAATAGCCTCCTTTATGGTCCACACATTTCTCAATTTACATGTTGTATTTAATCGTTAAATAAATATTATTTTCAATCGGACAAGACTTTCGTTCCAATCCTATATTAAAACGAGAAAACAAATTCATCAAACATTTTCAAAATGTACTACTAAATAGTTATCTCGTTCATAAGTAGTACGTCAAAATATATCACTTTGTTTCACTTAGAAACTACTTTTTGAAAATAAAGAGAAAGAATCCTGTCTATGTAAACGCAATAATACAAATATATTCGTAATGGATTGTAAAAAATCTGGCTTCATCCCTGAAAACTTTTTTAATTAGAACTTAATCACGAGCGGTGTCGACTGTCTGTCAGCTTTCACGATTTTTTTGTCCGTTTAAGAAACTTGGTTTAATGTCATATAATAAATAGCTACAAAATTCTTCGAATTAAATATCGACTATTGTTTTTTAAAGAAATAATTCATAACAGACATCACAAATCCTTGGGGAGACAAACTGAAAATGATTATTTTGCGAGTAATGACCGCTCCCATCGGAATACTTCTCCGTGTCTGTCCCAATGTGATAAAATAATCGATAAATTGAAAGAAACCGACCGGCCTCAACATTGCCGCTTCTTTTCAGTAACATTAATATAGCTCTCTCATAGCTGGCAATTACGAACATTGGAAAGTCATCAGCATGTGACGTGATGAAAGTCCCGGGCTTTCCACAAGTTCATAAATTCTCGTACATCTCTTGTATATTGCGTTTAAAAATCAACTCCATTGACCCAGTAATACGCGTAGTAGCATTTCGACGTTTCTTCGCATGTCCTCGTGATTTCTTCCATTTAGTATTGACTATTTCAGTTAACTATCTAAAACTGATGGTATGTTAGATCGTTGGATGTCTTAGTCCTTGTTGAGTTCGTCCTGTCCAAGAATAGATTCGTCCGATTTACTCTGCTCTGTGGTCATGTAGTCAATATAAGGCCTCCTACAAAACTGCTGCGTCGTCCCACTTTACGAAAGGCATAAGGAGAAGACATCAGTGACAGTTTGACGGACTCGAATTGAAACTCACTCTACAGAGGCACCCGCAATGCTCTAGCTTCATTACAATGACCTTGTTCAACCAACTGATGTGGTGACTACTGTATGCACTTCTGCTAATTAGTACTGGAAATACGTAACTGGGTCGGGTAATCCAACCACGAAGCTTTTTGCACTCAGAACTTGTACACAACAAGTTAACACTATACTATATTTCGCTCTGGTTAATAGATGAATCCTCAAAAGCTGTGCTCCATTCCTCATCAGTATTTCTGTCATTCAGAAACGATTTCCTTATCATATAAGCTCTAAACGATGGTTGTTACTCTAATTAACAGTCAAGGGGAGGTGTCTGTGACCCCATCTCCCGGAGGAAATAGAAAAGAGAAGGATAATGAAAGAGGCACGGAGATGTAAGGGACCCTGAACGTGTGAGACAGTTTCTCCGTGTGGTTGTGCTGCTCGGGCGGTCTCCAGAATAACGCGTCCGGCAAAACCAAACAACCAACCAGTGCACTTTCGGCATTCCAAAGTAACCGTCTTACAATAATTGCTGATTTCTGAACGTCTCTCTGAATTATTACTTTCTATAGTTTTGTTGTTATGAGAAGAAACGAACTACAATATTATTAGTATTATTTTGTCACAATGCGCGAGCATACTCGTGTATCATATACACCATACTGAACAACACATAGAAACACATCGTACACAAATGGCCAGAGCTTCAATTACAGTATATCACACTAACTAATACCTGCAGTCGCAGTCAATAGGTATCTAAGTAGTTTCGTGAGGTTCTTATCGGGCGAACAGATGTCTGTCTGGGGGAGGGGGAGGGAAACCAAACAGAAAATACGGAAGAAAAACGCCATTTAAAACAGCAAAAGCACGCAAAGAGAAATGCAGGAAGAGAAGAGAAAATGTACAGATTCTGAGAGACAGAGAGAGGGAGGGAGAGAAAAGTGGACAACCCAAAAAGTAAAAAGTGCATAAAGAAAACAAAAAACGAATAATTTGAAAATAAAATCCAAAAACCCCGTTGCACAAATATTGACTAGAAAAATCTCTTGGTTTCATCGTGCTCATTGTTCAGTCAGTCATTCGATAATGGATGATGATGGCGATGGAAGTAGTGAGTGAATTAGTCAGTAGTATGTGGAGGACAGTGCAAGAAAATCTGAATTGGTGCACAAACACAGCACGACACGTGGACAGAGGAGAAAGGGTTGGTAGTGCTGCACACGGGTCACATTCAATCAACAGATAATCAGGCAGTTGAAGTTGTTGTTGAGGTATTTGGAAAGTCTTCCATCCTTCTCGGCGAAGTGATGCCCCATATAAAACTCCCAGTTGTCGGGGGGTTCCCATGCTCCCTAGACTATATACAATACACACGCCGCACCGAGATGTGGACAGGCCAATCGGAAGATGGCGCCGTACGCACACAATCAATCAGACTGAAGAAAGTGCAGGGAAATATTGCATTGGCAACTACAATATTTTTTTCTACAGAGATAAATAGCTGACAGAAATGCACTGACAATTGTGTCAGGATGGTTTTCTTGAGAGAAACCAAGCGACTAAATGTGCCGTCAACAGCGGACTTCCATAGGAAAACCAAGAGACAGCTAAGAGATGTCCCGTCGGGACTGGTTCTGGAAAACAGGCCGAGACCGTCACGCCATTAAGACCTGTATCAGATAATCCAGGGGCCAGCAATGACATCATCAGGATTTGCTTTGGAAAGCGGTCGAGACTAGCTGTAAGACATCAGCAACAAAGGACAGGCGATTGTGGAATGAGAGGAAAATGCTTTTGGGGATGGCGGGGCGGCATGGGGGTCCACAATGGGGGAGCACAGGCAGCTTATTCCGGTGGATCGACATTCTCGTACACGTTGGTGCTGAGGTGTTCGAAAACGGTGAGAAGTTGTGAGAAGCTGGGCCGCGCCTCCGGATTGTAGGCCCAGCATTCCTGCATCACCGCGTACACCTCATCAGTGGCCATCTTGGGATTGCCCAAGCGCACCCCTTCCTCAATCTCGCGCAGCACCTCGAAGCTGTCCTGCTCGCTGTAGGGGTGCTCGCCCAGGGAGAACATCTCCCACAGGCACACCCCGTAGGACCAGACGTCGCTGGCGTGGCTGAAGGTCTTGTAGTAGATGGACTCCGGGGCGTACCACTTGACTGGCCATTTGCCACGCCGCGTGGCCTTGTAGTAGTCACTCTCCACCCCGACGGCGCGCGACAGGCCGAAGTCGGAGATTTTGGCGCACGATTGGTTGGAGAGGAGGACATTGCGACAGGCCAGATCGCGATGCACGAACCCCTTGCTTTCCAAATAGTGCATTCCATCCGCGATCTGGGAAAAAACCCAATAGTTGCAAATTGTATCATCACTTTACCAGTTAAAAACACATACTACCACGCATACTCTAACAATTTGCAAGGAATTTATTCGTTAGCTTACATACATACCATTACCTGTACTGTACTTTAACAGGTTCCCATTCCAATTCCCACTCTAATGGTATTTACACAACCTGATAGTACGTAGGAGAGGGAGAAGCACATGCAGCTACCATCTCCTGTGCACCTATGACATTTTCATATTATCTAAACTCATCGCACAAACCAAAATGTCAAAGCATAATTAAACGAACAGTTGTGGAAAAACGATAACTAATTCTTACTGTCTTAACAATACTACTAATAATTACCAAGTAGTATACACAATGGAAAACTTCGAATTTATATTTTTATTGAATGAATATGTGGATTACTTTGTCGTTTGCTCAACCTGCTGCTCACACTTAACATCCAAAAAATATTTTCTTTCCATCTGCTTGTAGATAGTTTTCTGTTTTACCAAACCACAATTTTCCTATTTTTCCAAAAAATGTAAAATTTAATCTCGATTCTTATACTTATGTTATCAGTCCCATATTTACACATTGGTTGGGGACATTCAGAATATCGGTTAACGAAATATTTACGATTAGACCAAAACACTTAATTTACTGGTATAGACTGACCTGCATTGCCCAATTGTAGAGCTCGGGGAGTTGGCAGCGCTCCGGATAGTCCAAGAGATAGTCGAGCATACTGCCCAAGTGCGCCACTTCCAGAATCATCATCAGGCGTTTGTTCTCGCAGACGCCGTACATAGTGATGATATGTGCATGGCTTAACTGCATCATAATGCTCGCTTCTTTCATGAAGTCCAGGCGTTGAGAAGGCTGTACCAAGACCTGGAATAGGACGATTGGAAGGAAGTCAAGTAGTTTGTGTTGCCATGACAACGGCAATGAGCATACAGAGAAATAAATCAAGAAACTTACCCGACCGCATTAAGAGCAGTTGTACAAAATAACAATTCAGAGAGAAATGCAGTTGTATTGATTTTAAATTTTTTACGCAGCTGTATCGAATGATGGTGAAAATAGATTCGGGGAATCCCAAGAATCTATCTTTAGATACACGCAGTCAATAAAGATTCCTCTCAAGTCAATTGCTTCTAATGTTCGAATCGGAGCGGCTAACCTATTTGATACGGGTATGACACTAAGACAAATTGCTGCTAGATATATTCAAGAGGTATATTTACTGGTTCGTCTAGGGCTGAACATCCGAGTTTGACTTAAAAAACAACGTTCGATTCTTCGACATTTCTTTGTTAAAATCCTGTAAGTATTTCAATTCAAAATTATAAAAGATTTCGGAAAAACTGTCGGTCATTTTACATGGTATACAACGTCTGATGTGTATAAAAACAGAACAATTTTGTTTAAACAAAATTTGGCGAAATTCCTGACCAGCACTAAAATATTCTCCTCACCTTGACCGCGACCTCCTCCACTGCCCCATTTTCCGTGTGCAGCTGGCCCCGGTAGACTTCCCCGAACTCGCCCTCGCCCAATCGATACAGTAGGATCACAGCATCGCTGGGGATCAGGCGCACTTCGGCACTCCCACCCGGACTCACAGGAGATAACATCGACACACCAGAACTGCCAGCCGTACTTTGCCGTTTGGACTGAAGAATGAGGGGAAACAGAGGATTACAAAGCACCAAAACAGGACACATTAAAAAATATCTCGGTACAAAACCAATTCCACTGGGAGTTCTAACTATCTATCTATGTATACCGTGCCCTTCTAATATGTAGGTGATCATGGACTTCCACAAATCTCTATCCTTGCAGGTTTTCAACACATTTCATACAGACAAGCTTCCCTTCCGTTCCCCTGGTACTTGCACCTGCATTTATCTAATACTTTCCATGTAGGTTAGACGAAGTCGTCCTCTTCCTCTGTTTCCGTGAATCATGCCTGTTGTCATAATTTTTCTAGTCCCTCTTTCCTCATAACATGATCCAAGAATTCGAGCTGCATTTTTCCTATCAATTTGATCAACTTTCTTTCTTCTCCTGCTCCATTTAGGACTTCTATATTTGAAATGTGGTCTACCCAGGATATTCTGAGCATTCTTCGCAAAACCACATTTCAATGGCTTCAAGCCGGCTTTCCATCTGTGATGATATCGTCTAACATTCACTTCCATAAGGTGGAATGGAGTAGACATAACAGCGTAGAATTATTTTTCTTGTCCCAATCGCCATCTTCCTATCTCTTAACACTCTCTATAACTTCTGAAATGACCACTTTGAAATGCTGATCCTTCTCTTGAATTCCTAGTCGCATTTGGCATCTTCACTGATCAAATTTCCTATAGGTAGTTAAAAGATTTCACTTGTTTAATGTTAACATCATCAATTTTTAGCTGACACTTCTGATCTTTTTGCTTGCTTATCAGCATAGATTCTGTCTTTTTCCAATTGGTAGTAAGGCCCTTCCTCTTATCTCTTCCACTACTTTGTCCAGAAGGCGCTGTAGCTTTTCTTCAGACTGAGCTATTAGTACGGTATCAGCTGCGTAACCTAAGTTGAAATTGTGTCCTCCAATGATAAAACCCTCCAAGCCCTCCAGTTCCCTAGGATCATTTCGCTATATATATATGTTAAATAAATCTGGGGAAAAACACATCTCTGTCTGACGCCTCTCTGAATGTTGATAAAATTGTTCCATACGGATCTATAATCCTTTCAACCTCTTTAGTGTACAATAATTGGTCAGGACGCCTTATACCTATGCCGAAAATATGTATTAGGAAATTTCAATGAGAGAAAAGAGCTTTCAACTACAAAGACTTTCAAATCAAAATGGATCGCAGCTTTTGGGGAAAAACTATCAATTGTTAGACATGTGTTCTCGATCAGAACCTTTGAGAGACAGGCATGGTTGTCGTGTGCCCTGACATTTGTACTCCAAATCGGGTGCGTATACCCGTGGAATTTGGCACAGAGTTGCGAACAGTTACTTGGTCGTACTTGGGCAGCATTCTTTATGTACAAGAGAGCAGACAAATCTTCCGGCTTCAGGATCTGTCTCACTTTAGAATAATAATGATGCCCCAGTCCTATAGATGTTCAGTCCAAATTGTCTGAGACATCCATACAACAGATACACACCTGACCAACAGGAAGAGGAAGCAAAGAGCAGTCCCTTGTATTTCTGCACAAAGCAGGCGGGGCAGTCGTTAGCCTTGTCAGTTATAAGAGATCTATTGGAATATGAGTGTTGAAAGGGGACTTCGCTCGTCCGCATCGATACATTACGCACAAAATAACGGTGAACTCTACGCTGTAGAATTTCAATTGACTTTAATTAGCTAGAGCATCGGCAAATAAACATAACTGGAATGAAATGTCATGTCCAGGAGGGAAATTTGTTTTGCAAAAGCAAAATTAAAACAGTCGAAGATGGGGTTGGTTAAAAGTGTTTAATCGAGGTGACCAGTTTCGCTACTTAATGTAGTGGCATCGTTACACAGAATACATGGATACAAGACTGCTATAAAATTCGAAAAAACTAAACAAAAATCATTCCAAGTTTATCGACTAGAGAAAACGAATTAAAGACAAAATCTCGATAGGACTCTCCGCTAATGTTAACAGATTTCAATGTCAGCATTGCTATATATAGGAGACCTACCGACATCTTACTACTAGGATTAATGAGCATATAAACCAGAGGTCGGCAAACTGCGGCCCGCGAAATGATTTTCGAAAAAAAGGAACAATTACCGATACAGTATTGTCAAAATCGACAAAACACTACAAAATCATCTACTGCGTAGATAAATAATAATAATAATATTAAATAAATAAAACCCTATATGGTCTGCTAGTCAAGGCTGTCAACTCCATCCTGGCCGAAGCCTCAACCACCGCCAGTTCCAAACACTCCTGGAAGAGGCCGAAGCAGCATACGGCGACCTCCTCTATACTTCTGCGAAGACCGCTGGCTGTCTCGCGGAAATATGCTGGCTCGCGTTTGGGAGCTCAGGGACCAGATCGCCACCTTTCTCACAGAGAAAACTCCCCCCATGCCGTGGAGTTTCAGTACCCTGCCTGGTGACGGTGGGTTGCGTGGGACTTTCTGGCCGCTTCTGGACCACTGTATGTCTTTATAGACCACTTCCCCGCCTCCAGCTTCCCTGAAATGGCTAAGAACTCCCTCAGATACGAGTCTACCGAAACGGATTCATTTGAGAGGCCGTGCCGGTAGATACATCTAACTTGGGCATACAAAATGTCTCAGAAGGGATGCCAAACCGTTTAATATCACCCAGATGAGGCTGTGTGATTAACATGCAACAGAAGTGGACACCAGCCTTCACCCAATCGATATCCTCAGAAGGGTGGTCGCAATTTAACCAAACGGCCCAACTTTCACAGAACACCATACAGGGTGTCCCAAAATATACGCACAATAGGGAATGTAAAGAATGTTGTACTGCATACAAATTATTGAGAATTCTAAACCATAATCTATTAATATAATAGTTTTGGAATTTCCAAGAATCTCCAAACTGATATCGATTGATAGTTTTGTAACTTCCAAACCGATGTCATTAAAGAAAATACAACTGCTATTATTTGTTGTACTGAATAAATTATGGCTGAAAACAGGTTGCTCTCCGTAGATGGAAAAGTGTCAATTATTTTGCTTTGTGGAAAATATCCAGAAATGTTTAATGATAAATATCCTGCACGTAACATCAGCCAGACGACTGTGTCTCGAATTCTGCAAAAGTTTAAAGAAACAGGAAGTGTGAACCAACAAATGAGTAAATGTGGACGGCGGCCATCTGCAACTGGTGATGATGTTGCAACTGCTGTTTTAGGTCAACTAATGAATAGTCCTA
>JAUYWV010143724.1:0-10440 GCA_032274565.1 Nematoplana nigrocapitula | reverse complement strand
AGGATGCCGGGAGCAACCTAGGTAAATGTAAAGGGTATACCACAGCACTTCGTTCTGTGGACAACCTGATTCCTAAATCGCACCAAACTCACCATCAATCAATCAATCAATCTTAATGAATATGGATTACAAAATGTTCTGCTTTATAAAGTCTCATTTAATTTTAAACATTCAAGTGGGTCTTTCATAGGCAAAATTATAATGTTTGCTTGATTGTGTTTTAACACGTCAAACGAAAACTCACGGAATTCAAATTTGTCCATAGAACATGTTCGTCCTTACAAACCGTTCAGATATATACCAAGTTCCGCAAGGCTTTAAAAATATGTAAAGATGACTTTGGTATGGAAAGGCGCGGCGGTTTTTGTATTTGTGAATAGGATGCAATGGTGTTTAACTGTAGAACTCCGGCTGCTTCAAACCTGGCTAGGAAACTGCGAGGACGATGTTGCGTTAAGATATCCTAGCCGAGTACGACCATCTTATACAAATGAAAACAAGGACTCTGCCATGTTTATTGCTCTATTGGATTTTCAGAATCAACCGTATTGCATGGAATCCGTTTATTATTAAATTCACCTAAAATCTGGATTTAACATATAATAAACATACGCTGCCTTGATTATATATATCGATTTTAATTCAGGATTTCATTGTTTCTCATCCATCTACTGAGAACGATAGGGGAAAAGAGAAGAGATTTATTTACGTGCTTTGGGAGTGTCATGCACAGGACACGTGATAAATCTATGGGAAAGGGGATAAGATGAGGGAGAGCAGAAACGTGCTGTTCAGACTATCGTGGTTATATGATCAAATAATTACATTATGCATTTTAGAAATACAGTAGATACGTGTCAACATGAGATAAATAGGAAGGGAGGAGGTCAGTGCTGCTGAGCCAGATGTGTTTAATTTTTGACGACGTATGCGAAACTGTAAATATGAAACATTCTTATACGGATTACAAAGCCCTGGTAAAACAATTCATCATGCAAGGCAAACTAATTACAAGACGAAATCTAAATGAGAGACTGCGTCCTCCATTCCGTGGCTCCTTTGTTTAATATTTAATGAAGCCACGCTGTACTATTCACTGAAAATACAGAAGCATATAGACGGTGGCATTTATTTTATCAGGAAGCTGGATCAATTCATTGTTAATGAATTAATTAAATCAATGGGTAACAAACTATTTTTAGAAAGAAGGACAGGTAACATATATAAAGTGCGTTCTCGCAAAGTCATGCATAGACAAAGACTTATAGGATAAATAGATGGTGACTATATATACTTGTATATTATGAAACGACAAACAAATTCAGCCTATACATATTCAAAATCAGCTTAGCTATATACTGTAGTTTAGAAGTTGACAAACTTCATTCCATTAACCCCAAGACAAGAGAGAGCTAACAAACATTTAACTGTGATAAATCGCCTAGATGGATATACAGACAGGCATTAGGCCGTTCGACAAATGATCAGCTAAATATAGTCACATATCAAATGGCGGAAAATCCAGTGAAGTCAGTTTAGAAAAATAAAATTGTAGAAATGCTGTTCATTTAATCATTCCAAAGGAAGAGTATTCGACAAAATTCTGGAAATTAAAATGACGTTTGATATGGTTAATCCAACAGTATAGTGGCTTTCATTAAGCAGTTTTAATTTGGTTTCTTACTAAAATTATGCTTTATTTTGTTAATATCTCTTTAAGTTTACCATTATTCATTTTTACATGATGATTAATTTTAAAATTAGCGTCGATGATATAAAACAGCGTTTGCATCTACTATCTAAAAAATGAAAGTTTTAAAAATACTCTTACCAAAAAACTATAGGTACAGTCCTCCATGCTTACAGTCAAACTGAAAAGCAATCACTTTTAGGTGACTACATCCAATATTGTACATACTAATGCATGATATGAGCAACTTACTGTGGACTGTAGAATATCGTTGTATTTGTTACTTTAACTATTTGAATCTCTTATTTTACAGGGCGTAACCATTTTTATAAGATAATCAAATAATAACATTTTATAACAACTTACCTGTATTTATTCAGGTAATTTGACAGTTAGAATTTTGGAAAGTGGAAGGTGTCTTATGTTGAAATAGAAAATTAAAAAAGTGAAAAAAGAACAGATCTCGTAGAAAGACACGCAGGCAACGTCTTATTTGTACATATCAGCTGTTAGCGAGTAGCTGCTAGCTTGTGGTATGCTTGCTGCCGTGGCAAAACTATTTATAAATTCAAGTCAGCTGGTGACGTTAGAAACCTGCTTGTCCAATCAGATTGTTTCAAAGGCAGCTAACCACGTTCAGTACCAAAACCACCGATCGAAGGCGAGAGAAGGAGAACTCTCCCATGCTATCGAACCTGGTGGTGGAGGGGATAGAGGAATTTCAATGAGGAAAGCTCCGTGCTCCCACTCGCCCGTGCTTGGTTGAAGAAAGGAGTGAAGGCTGAAGAATAGCTTGGGTAATAAGTCGATATTGCGTGGGACGTGGTTCCCAAAATATTGATCGCGGTTTTCTAAGTAGGCCTAAGGATTATATTAATGAACATAACTTAGAAATTACACATTACTTTCCTATGCTTATGGACTATGCTTTATATTTAATTACAGTTTACTTTTCACTCTTCAATAAAATGGTTAAATGCACAGCGGCACGCCGCGATATTTTGACTAGGGGAGGGAGGCAACGATTTTTGATTGAGTTTTCGTTTGACAAGTTTGGAGAATTAGTTTTGACTCAGCCAGCAATGTAAAATTTCGAGGAAATCAAAGGATTTGTCCAACATTTCTATTAGGGCATACCGTATATGTTCAGAAGAGGAGTTATATACCTACCTACCAATAAAAAATATATTCATACTACCATAAATTGTAACAATTTCTAATTAGTATATCCACGTACTGTATGTTAAAAACAAATGTAAGTAACATGAGACAATATAGAATCTGCCAAACATTGATATTTGCATATTTACGTCGATATTATATTTACACAAATATTAATTAAGCTTTAACCCTCAATGGAATTATATGTGCAAAAGAAAACTACGAGACATTACGGAGTAGGTAAGGACGAACGAAATCCCTCCGTTCTAGATTTCGAACAACGTTTTAAATATGAACTCTGGTTTGGTTCTAAAAGGGAAACGTAACAGAGGTTGGCAAAGAGAATGTTAGGGAGATAATATTAACAAATATACAGCGGAAGTAAAAGTATCGGTATTGCAAAAAAGAAAGCTGAGAACATAACCCAATTGGTGTGTTATGGTTGCCAACCTTCTGATAGAAGACGGTACCTAATGATGATGATGATTATAAACTTTGGAAACTATCCACAAATAAATTTAATTGCATTTCGTATCTCCTCCAACCAAATCCTGAAAGGACGAATAAGTTAGTCTATTTTAACGAAAATGGTAAACCATCTTTCAGATCTTCACACGAATTCTCGAACCACTGCCTTGAGATCTCGATGGATATTCAGAACCTGAAGATTGTTGAGGTGCGCCTGCCTGGCACATTGGTCTTCGGAGATATGTTATTTGCCTTTGTAATTCACCCCAATGATCGTTCGCTGGTGGCATTCGTTCAGGGCAGAACAATTACTACGAGTTTTATAAGATTTTCAACTTGAGACATTAGCTCTCCTTGTACCGCATTCTCTTCTCTGGTGTGGTTGCGATGACGTCACTCTGTGAGAGTGTTGCGTTTTTCTAATGTTTAAACAGTTTGAAAAAAGCTGCAACTGAAAATCAAAATTTTCTGAGTTAAAATCATTCAGAGAGAAAGACATCAGCCAATATTGTAGGCAATATTTCATTACAGAATAAGAAACAAAGCGGTTTGGTCCATTTTATAAAACCATGATCTATGATAGAACTATATGCGTTTTGTGACATACCGACGACGACAAAGTCATTTTTGTAAGATAAACAACCTAATTTAGGTGATGTCATGGAATGGTAACTAGAACATAGTTTGAAGAAATCACCCTAATTCTGTTCGAGTGTTTATAAACTTTTTATGACTTCTTCGATTTTCACAGTAGGCCTATATATTTGGCAATAAAACGTCGGCTGCGATTTATTCGTTTATTATCGCTGTTTGTTATTCTTATGATCGATGAATTGTGACAAAATAATTGTCGTCCATGAGTAGTATTTCATCTTTTGCTCCCAACCTCGATTGATATAATATTTTGTGTATACGATAAACATGCCGAATTTGTTCGAAAACCAGCAGTATATATACAAACATGTTTAATCAAGAGCAGAGTGCAGTAGATAAGCCTATATAGTATAACCACTTTTTAATTGGAGTCTTAATTGCATGCATTCTTGGTATCATTCTTCTCATTTACACCGTTATTATCCTAATAGAGGCCTTTTGAATTGCAGACTAACCTAACTGGTTTCAATCAGTGAAATATAGCGCATTTCGCATGTTTAATCTAATGAAATATCTAAGAAGTACATTATATGCTTTCTTCCCAACTTCCGGAATGCTAGCACATCAAAGGGTGTTTGGGAATCCATTACAACGAAAACAACAAGGCATTCCTAAACTCCTCCCCCTAACCCCTCCAGCATTCACATAGTTGACCTTGAAGTGATTTACCGCAAAGTTCACCGGCCGATGTGGATATACTACTGTACATGGTTGCTTGCATACAACCTTTGCGAAACTGCGTGAGGAAAGAATTTTCTCCAAGGGCTACATTTCGCCGCGGCACGTGCAAGTGTATAGTAGGCAGTGAAATACATACGCCAGAGATACTTCTAACAAGTATGCGCAACAATTTCGGGCAAACAACATTTACAAAAGCCGTTCAAATGCGACTATTTCTATCATAAATATTTCGTTTTATGTTTCTTTCTCGGTACACGACGAGATTCTCACTAATGACTTCTTAAACTTATTTTATCCGTACTTTTATCCTATAATTTATCCTAATGAAAAATAGTTTTATGTAGCTTTTTGAAGTTTTTAAATATATGATATTTTATCACCGAGTGTTGTTACAATGGCATCTCAATCAGGGAGATACTATAAATTGGGGAGGGATTATCAATGTTTAATACAATTTTTAAGTGCTATTTTAAAGTAAAATATCATTTTGCACATTGCAAATGTGACAAAATAATAATTAATTACTAATAAAATGAGTTGACATCAAATTTGTAAAATAGTAAAATTTGTGGCTTTTGGACAAATATGTATAATACAGGTAATCATATGAAATCTTACTAATAAAAATGTCGGCCTACAGCTGTGGGCCTATATGATTCGAAAAGTTGACTGCCCCGCTTTGTTTTAGTATCTTCCTGATCTCAATATATATGGCACTCAATTTTTGGTTATTTGAAGCAGCTTTGAAGTGATGAATAAACCCTTAACACAGAGCGCGAATAGTGACTTCGCATATACTCTATATATATTTGTTTATTTATACCACATTAATTACACTACATATTGTTTTAGTTGCTCGTATAGGTAGAGGATAGCACGTATATATTTGTGCGAGTATATGCACTATTGCGATTAATTAAGGACAAAGACAATAACTACTCGTAACATTAACTCCTTGAATTATACTTCACTATGCCGCAGGCAGAATTAATTATTCATATTATGTCAAGAGTAATGTTCATCTCAGCTTCCAGTTGCGTCGCAATCATTGAAAGTAGAAGTGGAATCATCTAACGTACGTGCCCAAAAGTATGGCATAAATGTCTTATAGCTACTAGTTACCGCGAAGTTTAATTTAGGATACACGACAACTCGTGCTATAATAAGTAACATGTATACGCAGTTTAATTCAGTAAATATTGATAGTTCATCAATCTCTATGGTCCTGAGGAATCTTCTTCATTATTCTAGTTGGATAGTTGCCCACAGTAATTCGCGAACAAATAAAACAGACAGAAGACCGAGCTACGCAACTACACTTAATATAGTTCATAATGTTTACCGATAAAATTACCATAAAGGGACCCAGTAATGCATCAACCCAAGCCAAATTAACAACAAAATATTAGAAAAACGCGTTAAGAATATTTAGGCAACAAGACCCCTTTTTGTTTCCCGGGGCCCCAACCTTTTACCAAAGGCCCAACTCTTACCCATCAAAATTATGCACTCTAGCTACGGAAGGACACAGTAAAACTCAGTTTTTATCTCTTTGAAAAACCTTGGTATCGAGCTAAACCTCACTCTGCAGATTCAACTGGATTCCAGAAATCTCGGTAGTCCCGCACTTGTATGGGGCCATTTCTATAGAATCTGTTAAGAGGGATCCTATAGAGAAAAGGGGACCAGTTTGTAAAGAAGAAGCTAAATATTCTTTATCAACAGATACCAGGGGACTGAAAAATATATAACACCATGGACATATTTTGTGAAATTAAAAGAGATACCAGAGATGACGTCGCAATACTGCGGAACAATTCCTTTAACTGGATGTGTCAGCTCTATTGGACATTCTGCATCTGAGTGAATATATAAATCTGAATGTTAAATCAGTTTGCGGATTTTTTCATGTACTGTATATTTCAAATTGTTTATTATAAGTACCTACAAACTTTACTGTGTAAAACTAAAAAGGTGCAAATACTTTTGTGACTTACAGCTGAAAATGCAATAAAATCAGTCATCTGAGACTCTGAGTATATTAAATGTTCAGTGTCAGGTGGGTGTGGTTCAAAATGCAAAATGCCGAAAGTTACACCCGCGCGAGTATTCGGTGGCAACCCACTTACCGGAAACCCACTTATCGGAAAACCCCACTTACCGGAAACCCACTTGGCGGAAAACCTACTTGCCGGAAACCCACTTAGCAGAAAACCCAATTACTGGAAACCCACTTACCGGAAACCAAATTAAGGAAACGTATTTACTGTATACGGGAAATTCTGTAATCATACTGTATTACATATGTAGATATAAATAGACTGGTTTCTCTCTCTAGAAACGACGCAAATATTCTGTTCACATTTTATGCAAAAAGACAGCGGAATTTTTTATAAAATGTCTTTACTATACTTTTCAAATTTTAAGAAGGAATTTAGTAGATATTTTTTATAGGGGTATCACCATTATTTCTAAATAATTGTATTTCCGGTAAGTGGGTATTCGGTAAGTAGGGTGTAAACGTGTATTCTGAACAGCATTATGCGCATTCATCTGATATTGATTTATATCATTGCATACAGTATACTGTGCATTTTCTCTTTGTATATGTGCGCTGTAAGTACGGGATCAGTGAACTTTAGACAAATTCGACCCTAATGACCCGTTGTATAATGATATACAGTATTTATTCAAGTTGCAAAGCTAATATAATAAGAACCATATGAACCTCACTAAAACATTAAGGTTTATTAAAATCGATTGTCTATAAGTTTTAATCAGGATTAAATACTATCTAAACCTATTTAAATTAGAACATGGTCTACTTCCGGTTTCAGTGATGATTATGCTTTCACCTATCACTTTTTCCAAATAATAATTTATGTTGTTATTTACCTCTTCTGATTAAATATTTTAAACGGTTCTAATTATATTTTGATCGGATTATATCGATGAAAATGAATGCAAATAATCCATCAAACATAATACATATGTATATGTTTACCAGTGCAATGTGCAGGTGAAGAAATCGTTAGAGAAAGCAGTTGATATGATACCAAAGAGGGAGAGATTGGCGGTTGTGTTGGGAGACTTGAATTAAAAGACTATGGTGAATGTACATTACAGTCTTCGTGTGAAAATTAAGTATGAGAGAGAAGAATGAACGAGATGAAACACTCGACTTGAATGGATGTCGGATAACAAACTAGTAGCACTAAATACCTGCTTGCAACATCGCAGAAAGCAAAATTATACATGCTTCTCCCCAGATGGCAACGGTAGATTTAGATGAATGTTTATAGATTCGAAATCACGGTTATTCATATCACCAATTGATATAATAAAAAATAATGGGTAGACATGAAAGATGAAGATACTAGGAAGAACTTCGAGAAACAGTCATGTAACAAGTTGCGCAGTAAGACTCTTGGTGGTCATCTTCTAAGTTAGGAGAGATGAAAACAATAAAGGAAAGCTGTCCAAAGAAGAAACCCTGGACTGATGACATTTATTGTGAACGCATTGCGGAAAGAATAGAAAGAGAAGGCAGAGAGACCAAAATACAAAGAAGCTTGCAAGAAAGAAAAAGCCCCTACGAATGTGGTATAGGGGAATAGTGAAGGAAGCTTAAAAAGCACATAAGAGAGGAGACTCGAAGCCCATCTGCGACGAGAGTAATGAAACTTTCTACGAAACAAGCTACAAAGTCAGGAATTGGTAATATAATAATGAAACTGGCAATATGTTATAATATTCTTGACGACGTATATGCACGAGATGGAGAGATTATTGTGCTCAACTGTATATGATATATGTGGTACTAGAAGCGCTAGAGTGAAATTGAAGCTGTACCAAGAATGTGAAGGCTTGGCATGGAGCTGTAACGGCAGGAAGTGAGATTACGTTCATGAAGAAGATCACTGCTGAATGGTGTCAGAGTTAGTTCCTTGACCAAAAGTACCCACTGCACAGGACTGTACCAACTACCAAACCATTTAGTCTGCATCAAAGACTATGCTGGAGATCAAGATACAACATCTGCAGTATTGGAACACATACCGCAGTTTAGATGCACATGTTGTAAAAGAGCAAGTATAATGTCATCTTGACTGTCAGGAACATGAACAGTCATGCTGAAGACAAATTACGGCTTACTTTTCTTTCCTATGCCACAGTTTGGGATTCGGTGTACCATCAGACTCAGTAGAATTCGCTCAAGCAATTTGGAGTTCTATAGCCTCTCATCTGGTTGTTAAAGAACTTCCATGACAGATCAAAAGCAGTAGTTCGGATGCAAGATCGAACAATAAAACCGTTACGAATTGAAAAATGAGTCCGACAAGGAAGTACAGTTGAGAAGGAGCTTAGCAAAGAAGAGCTGAGCAGTAATATAGCTTAACTGTTCAGTATGAGACAAGATCTTCCTACAACTCTAAAATAATCTATCTCCATGACAGGGCTATAGGAGACAAAATACAACAAGTATGTCAAACGACGCGTTTAATTGTTATAACATTTTCTTGTTGCCTAATCTCTATTCAAATTCAAATCAACTAATAGCGCATGTCTCTATAGTACCCAAACACTGACTTCCGAAGCCCGTGCAGGAATTCTGGGGTATCAAGCACAGATGACAAAATTCACTTATTTGTTTGGACTACATCTGTACATCGCCTCCTAACTCAGACCGATAATTTTTCTAAAACACTACAAGATACAGAAATGTCTGCTGCACCAGGCTGCTAACAAAAAACAAATCATTCAGTCCATTAGAAACGATGTGTTAATGAAAAAATGTTGAACAACCGTTAGTTCAAAGAAGAAAGGGGTCTCTCTATATATAGATACGAATCAGTCAAAGACAAATACAGAAAAATATAGTTCGAAGCCCTTTACTTGATATCCGCTGTGATTGATCATAGGTTAGATACACAAGTTTACAATCTTATATCCAGTTTGAGTCTCTACTTTTAAACGTTCTGAACTCAAAAGAACACAATAATGGAATAGCTTACGTTTCAGAAACATAGGCGATGATCTTGATGTTTCAAGGCTCCAGTCAAAGTTACCAATTTTCCTACTACTAATGAAGTCTAGAACAATGTTCGTGATGTTTCTAATGACGGAAGTCATAATATTCTACAAATTTATTCTTTTGAATCAAGTCACGTTCTCGACTGCCCAACGATTATTTTTCGGCTGTCCGCAGATTGAAAACATGGTCACGATCAGCAATGGGTCAGAAACGTTTTAATTCACACACAATTCTCAACATTCATTAAACAGAACGGCCAATTTAAGCCTACATATAGTGGCTAACCATTTCACTCAAAACAGCAATATGCGACAAGAACAGTTTGGTGTTTTCCATGTACTGTAGGTCACATGAACGGAGTTTAATTCTTAAGATTATAATGGTCTTTTACGTAAGCTTCCTCATCATTTGTCTGTACGTATATGTGTCTCTTACTAACTGCTTGTCTGAGTTTTTTTATTAAAAACATTATTACTTTACTTACCTACATCTTATAATTGAACTCTTTGACAATTTTACAGAACATGTATTTCTTAATTACAATCCTGAAATAAATTGTGTATTTGCTTGACATTATATCTACGTTACAGGGACCACGATTTAACCAAAACGTAGTTTCCAGTTTTAAACGTTTTAAAGCAAATGTTGAAGTTAGGCTCTCTAACTCAAACTGTCCCCATCCCCCTTCTCTTTATCTTCGCTACGTTAATGATACATTTACACTGTTTGATTCCATGAAACAAACGCAAGA
>JAUYWV010143713.1:0-10441 GCA_032274565.1 Nematoplana nigrocapitula | reverse complement strand
GGACCTTCTTTCAGAAAAGAGAGTCGCATAAGGTTACATATATAAGAATGGTCGGCACAAATCGGAACTGGACTTGTTAGTAGTGAGGAAGCAACAACTTTGGAGAGTCAAGGACTGTAGGATAATTGTGGTTGAGTTTGTCATAACACAACACAAACCAGTTATATTTGTGAACAGATAAGAAAAGAAGATCAAAAATTGTTGGACGGAAGGTAATACGGTGGTGGAAATGTAAAGAACATGTAATGAATGAGTATGAGGATAAGGTGGGTCAGAGTGGAGATTTAGAAGAGTGGATAAAGTTTAAGCGGGATGAACTATGCGATAAGTCACAGGAAAAGGCTACCAACCAACTAAGAAATCAGGAATGGTGGACAGAGGAAGTGGCGGAGGCAATCAAAGAAAATAAAGATCTTTGAAAAAGAATCGAGACTTACAAACTGGAAGGTGGTGTACCTAGTGTGGAACTGAAGCATGAATGTGGGCAGAAGAAAAATAAGGCAATGAGGGTAGTCCAAAAAGCTCGAAACGAGATGGAGATGAATTTATATGAGAAGATAGGAACAGACAGAAGTAGAAAGATCATCTATAAACTAGCAAGAGACAGGGAAGCGGACAGCAAAGACATACAAGGGGGGATCGTTTTAAAAAGCAAGGATGGTAAATTTGTGACCAAAAAAGGAAGGTTATGAAGATCTGTTGAAAGGTAAAGTACTGAATGCATGTGTAATACCAACAATGACTTATTGCTTGGAAACGGTAGCATTGACTGAAGTCCAACAATAAAAACTGCAAAAGTGTGAGAAAGAACTGAGTAAGGAGTATAGCAGGAGTGAAAACAGTGGAGAGGAGAAGGCTAGAAAGTTTGAGAGAGGAGGTGGGGTTACAAACGGTAACAAACAGGATAGTGCGTAGTAGACTGAGGTGGGCTGGACAAGTCGTACGAATGGAAGCAGTTGGCAAAGGACCATGTGGCACCTTCGATAATCTACTTTATTAGACGGTGTGGCGGACCAAGACTCGGGGACGACCCCGACATCGAGGACGGACCACAAAGTTTGGTCTAGCTCCCGCCGGTGCGCCCCAGGGTAAGCGGCCTGGTGTGCAGACGAGACGAGACAAGACCGTGTGGCGTGCAGAAGACTTGTGTACGATATGCGACTTTTTCATATGTGAACCTTACCTATGTTTTATATTTATGCTGTTTTTATGTACTTTGTATTGTGTATTGCTTAACACCAAAAACAAGGAAGATCCAATTAGGATTAAAAGATAATTGTGGAAAATGATATATAAAGATGAGCTGATAAGTAAAGGTTGAGAATATATCGGAAAAGAGCTCTACAATGATGAAAGGAATATAACACCAGAAATAGAAAAAAATAAGTAGATGAAAATATCGGGAAAATAGAAGAAGAGAAATCGTCAAAGAATTACCCAAAGGAAAGGCTGCAGGGGGAGATAATCTCAATGCAGAATTCTTGCAAACCTTTGGTGATAAAGGAATTCGCGGAATGACTGAACTTATAAACGAGATATATAAAAAGTGTGACCTGTCACAGGTTTTTATCAAAAGTGTGTTTGTACCAATACCTAAAGTTATCAAATCAATAGAATGCAACAAATACAGAACCATTAGTCTTATATCACATGCAGCAAAAATACTACTTAAAATAATCAAGTAAAAATTACTCCCTTAATTGAAGTCCGCAGAATTTAATTTACTTTTAGTTCTCGACATTATGTTCTTCACCTTAGTTTAGCAAAGCATTTCTCTTGTAAATTCGTCCTCACTGATGTGACTTATCCTATTATTTTTTTATTAATATTGACTGCACATCGATCTAAACACCCGACGTCTAATTCAGGTAGCAATTTTTGGCATTGTCTCCGCTGGTGTATCTGACTTTGGGATCACTTGCATATATTCTGCTTGCACTTCCAGAATATCCTCCAATAATCCCCTTCAATCATGTCACATATTCGCGACTGCAGTCCTCGTCACACAGTCCACTACCACATCCTACTAAAGGCCAATCTATGGTTGCTACAGTTCGACGTCTCACACCTGATTACAATGTAACATTATTTTGCCAAACGACAAATTAATGGTCATCGAGCAGCAAGCAACTGGTCGTCTCAATCATGCTTACAGAGTGCCAGACACGCGAAATAATGACTGTTCTGGTCTTCTTGTTCAGTTCCCCGATTTTCTTCGTTTCTAACACTGAGGTTTGAAGCCTGTAGCAATTGTCTGTATATAATATACAAGTACGAGTATAAGTATCGGCATTCATTTTAAGTATTCATCGCCGCGTGTGGTGTGTTTACTGCCATGTTATACATATAAAGACAACATACATCAGAAATTAAACAAACTACTCTTAGTGTGCAATAAAGCACTGCGGCAAGACGTGTAGTTCTGCTTTTTGTACGTATGCATTTTGTGGATATGTGAAAGAAAGGAAATAGTGTGATACAGACGTGATAACTGACGAATTAAACCAAGTCACGAGATCATACAATGACACCGATTTCCTATTTATTCCGCAAATATATGAAGTTATAAAAAAGTTATTTTGTGTAAGTAAATGATTAATAGGCTAATAAATACAACTGTCCCCAATGCAACCTAAGACATTAGACCAATGACATAATACATTATTCCTTATTCTTTATCAACAACTGTATCATATAAGAACACTTGTGTCCCACAGAACATCCGATAATATTGGGAAACATTAATTTTAAGACTGACCCCCCCCCGTAAACAACAATCAAAACTTACTTCTTGTGATTGTCTCTCCTCGGTCTAAAAGAAACGTTAGAAAGGAACAATACATTATATATTAATTAATGGGCGTTGGGAAAATGCGGAGCGATAAGGGGATGGGAGATTTCTCGATGGAATTTTGCGTGAGCTTCACCTAATTTACTCCGATTGGCTCTCACTGGTCGTGACCTTAGCCTACTTATGACGTACTAGTCTGATTGGATGACCTACTTATGACGTCACCATTTGAGAATTCGTAATTTTTAGGTGATCTGAAGGCTGCACAACGCTTACTACTGTAGGTATCTTCACAGAAGTCACCAAAGACAGTGCATTGTTGGTATTCCTGTAGAAAGCGTCGAAATCCTCAGTTCCATACCCTATACTTTTGTTTAAGACTGTAAAGTTTCGATGCATGGGAAATTGAACAGAGCCCATCAATGCTAACTTTGCTATTGCATTATGAGTGTACTGTAGCACTTCACAGTTCAAAACAAGCTACAAATATTTCGTCCGTAAAGCGATTAATGTGTGATAATGACGGAGGTCATACTGTAGACGGTGATATAGAATTTTAAATCGATTACTACGTGTATACTTTAGAGTGACCAGACACCTTTCTTCGCTTATCACAAGAAGATAGGGAAGCGCTACTTCTGTATACAATGATTGATATAGTCCATGTACACCAAAAAGCAAAGAGAGTCATTACTGGGTCTTGACATTTCTGACAATTTAAAATTTGCTTAAGAGTAATCGTATCAAATTGATTTTTGGTTTACATATCCACATATGATTATACTTCTGCATTTTCTAGTATTCATAATAAGTCATATGTGTCAATAAAGCAAGAAGCGACCTGTAATTGTTCTACACGAGAAATATTTGCAGGAATACATATGTATACGGGGCGGGGGCGTATTTCAAAAGGGTGTGGCGATCCATAGCAGTCAACCTTCTGGGAAGAAGATGACACCCAAAGAAGATTAAGATGCACAAAAATGATGGTTTTGTCAATACGGAATAGACCCAGACAGCCTGGGAATGACAATAAGGAAGATGTACTCACAGCAGACCGGCAGGATCCATTTGAAGCAAGTGATAGATTGGATCCTTTTTCTGAAAATGAAGAAGATGGTTAGATGATAAAAGTATTTAGCAATAACACTAAATAAAATGATTTGAAAGAAAATGCAATAATTTACCAACACGAATACAAGCAGTTACACATGCATGTTACTTCTTATGATCATCCGATATGGTGGATGGAAATGAACACATTAATTGGAAAACTATCCAGATTAAAAGATAAAAAGATCCTATATGCTAGATAACGAACATAAATACGCGCTTTTGAAATTTTGTAACAATCAAATGACTTTCTGCAGTGGATATAATTCCATGTCTGAAATTTCTTCCAAATTAACCAATTATCGTTCTATCGTAACAGTTTCTTCTGCTTGGCCTGATAGCCTCAAATATGACTCTTTATTAATCGTGTCTGAGCGTTCAGCATTTCGCAACGGACGAACTTTATGCACGTTAAAAGATCAGATGGAGGCAGTAGAGGTCAACTTGGATGAGCAACATCTACGAATGGATGGGGATGAGCTACTCAGAATGTGCAGCAAAGAAAGCAGGAGATCAGAAGGGCTGGCGTTCCATGGTAGGCAACTGACTGACTGAAAAGACCAGTGTTCGATTAGCGAGTCGATCGATACAATGCTTCGCTCTACCAAGCTGTGTGCCTTGTCTGTTCGGCTAGCGAGCCAATCGATTAAATGATTGTGATTGACTGTCACATGAACACTATCTACTGTGTGTGTCTTGCTTTGCTTATAGAGTTATTTGTCAGTAGTACCGGCTGTCGGTTGCCTACGTGTTGTGTTACGTTGAGACGTTTTTGATGTACGCTTATTAATTAAGATTTATATATCCTCGTTTTTCTGTTACAGAATGTGTCATTGTTGATTATACAACTGATTATTCAACAACGTCTTTTGTTTAACCAGCTCTACAGTTTTGAAAACTGAACCCTTCACCGTAATTTCTAGTCCCAAAGTACATAAAGACCGGTATTATAAAGTTTACTATACAATTATATATTACAACTATTATGATGTGCACTTTTCCTGCTGATGAAAATACATTTAGTCTCAACATTATTAACTTCTTCGTGACTACATTGTATGTTGAAAAGAATAAACCATGTTTGATTTTTTGGAGAACTATTTTATGTGTCGTCATCAATGTATATCCGATAGATATGTGATTTAAAGAAACCAGTTTCAAAATATTTTCTTTGTAAAATTAAAAAAGCGTGATCTAGAGGCCAGCTCATGATGCACGTAATATGTATCATCAGTCTTAAACCTGTCATTAAAATTTTGTTTTAAATTCTATTTTAAAAGAAAAACATTGACATGCACACGTTCCGTAATTATTCTATGTAAACCATACCGTCAGAATCATCGTTGACATCTAGCCTGTTCTGTGCGTTCGTTTGTCCAAATGTTGACGTTACATAGGGAAGCCGGATGCTCACTAATCCTCTTGCGCCATCTGAATTCACAGAATCCTTCTGCGGACTGATATTGCTGCGACCTATTCCGTTCCCATGACTGCACGCAGTGGCCGACAACGAGCGAGCGTGAGCACCGCCAGATCCTGCAGATGCCACATGATGAGGGAACTCGCCCAGGTCCGCCGGAGCTTGACCCGTCCCAGACCGGACTATCTGGGGATTGGGAATTATGCCGTAAATTTTGTCTTTGTCATCAGCTGCGGGGTTACGCGGTTGCATATGCTGAAGATTGTTTCCGTAAGCGCTCTGAAATGAGGTATGTATTTATATCCGTGAGTTAGTACAATTTATACTAATCTCCCCAAAATAATAACTGTTTACTTTTAAAGATCATATAACGAAGACACATTTTGATAACTTATTTGAAGTAAGAAAAGGAAAACCAACCTCGAGTTTTCTATAAAGGAGGCATTGTTCATAAAAAAATTTTCTTCAACGTTGAATAGTTCTCTGTGTAATAACGACGCTTCTTATTTTCTCCGTGTTTTCAAGTAGCCTAGTAATTGTTTAAATGTTTCATTATTTGTTCATTTTTGCTTCCGTGGTTTCACTTAGTTTAAATATCTGAGGATTATTATGATACATAATCGAAGCCGGTCACATGCAGTATATGGCAATAAATGTTTACCTTGAATTGATTTATTTTAATTAATATATACGAGTACAATTAAGTTTTGGCATGGATATTAATGATGATAAACACGATTGCAGCTGCTGCCTCCTTTTTTAAGTTGTCGACATGCATTAACCACCATTCCCTGTTCTGCAGGACATGGAGCACGGAGCTAGCTTTTACGTTTAGTTTTGCTATATCAGTGCTATGTACTTCAATATTTCTTTGTAGAAAATAAGGTCTAAATTTAAAAAGATCATAGGGATACAAAGCAAATTAATGTTTTTCATTTCGCCATACATTTCATTACTCTTTTTATTCATTATATTCATACTTCATCGAGCTATATTTCGGACAGAAGTCGGTGAATGACAATCTCTTATTGCATCTTTGAAAGTCTATATCTGCAGGACCGGGGAAGATTAATGGACCCAGTAGTTTTTTCTTTAGAGATGTCGCGAAGATTTTTAAAGAGTACTAAATACTGTGAATTAATTTAAATGAAGAGTGCCTTAATCTACAGTATACCTTTATTAAATAGGTTTTGGAAAATTAAAATAATAAGTGTGAGTAATGAACTGTTTTTGTCAAGAAAAAACTTCCTTCGGTGATTTAATCTCATTCATATAGGTCATCCAAACACCCCTGTTAGGTTTGATGTAATTAAAGTTGACGAGATTACCTCTTTTAAAATAACACCTTCTTTCCTAAGTTGATAAACTCACTATATAATACCAAACTATATGTTCCATCGGTAGGCGAAATCACAAATGTCGATGTTTCAATGACTACTGTATATCACACAAATTATTTTCCTGACCCACCAGGACCACGTATCATCTTGCTAGCATTAGGGTTTTTGCAACGAAAAAGTGATAATTGGCTTCAAAGTAATTCAATTAAAAATACATTTAACAATTTAAATTAAGATAATGATGCGTGTGTGAATTTTCTTAACTTAATTGATCGATATCACTTTGTACAACATATTAATCAGCCCACGCACAGTGATGAGCACACACTTGATCTTTTGTTGTCCAGGAGATGTGAAGATTTGTTGCCAGTTGCGAACAGTGCGTTTCTGCTTTTTTCCGTTTCGGTGCACTCTCATGCTCTTTGGCAGCTCCTTGATTTTCCATTCTTAGGCATTTTGTTGCGAATTACAATCACTATGTGAACTTTATAATTTCAATGTAATTCAATTCCCAAGTCTGCTTGTATAATCATTAGTCAACAAATTAATCAATAGTTTAGAAAGTTAATGCGAAAATAAAAGAATGTCAGTCTTATGATCAGGTTATTTACAAATGTGGCAAATTTTGCTCGAAGTAATTGAAATATGAAGATGTGACTGTGGTGAGTAGTGATTTCACTGCGACGTAATATGCTCTTTATCTCCATGAAATTTCATTAGGATCGTATATCAAGAGCAGGTATAAAAGTGACGTATAGCTTTGGTAGTCTCAAAAGGGCCTAAATCGAACTTTTAAAACTAAATCTGTGGCTTTCATACGAATGAAAATTAAAAATCATACAGTACATGAACTGCTCCGCCATTCAACTGTGGGTACCCAAAATTTCAGCTTTCTCCGATTGATCAGTTGAACGGTCGAGACCGGTTGCCTTTACATGTTTGATATAAGCTTGGTTCTCCTTTTTATTTGCCGTATTCGCCTAAAGCCAACTCTCTACCTGTACTAAATTTAGTGTTTAAAAATAGTAGGTGAAGAGACACGGGAGAAAATGACAAGCAACATACCTGTGGAAACAATTGATTTTGTACGGGTACAGTTGCCCCTCTTCCCACTAAAGTCCTCTGCAACGGATGAACTCCTCCAACAGCGGATGCCAGGGGACGTCGACTGTATGTCCCCGCGGAAGAAGCCAATCCTCCACTCCCTTTTCGCGAACTAATCAGAGAGGAAAGGTTGGTGGTCTGGCGCGGAGCAGTTGTATCGGCACCCGTGATCCCGGTACTCGCTTCCGTGTCCGAGAAATAACAGTCTCCCGCTCGATGGGCCAACAAAGCCCTTCTGTTAATTGAACTGTCCGAAGGACAGTCACGGTCGTAGTCGGCTTCCACATCCGAGGCGTACTTGCGGACCGAGTAGCCATAGTGAGAAGAGTAGTCGCTGATGTCGCCACCACTTGACTCTATGTCAGATGTGTAGTGCCCCACACGATGATATGGGTTACTCAAAACTTGTTGCTCCTGATGGGACTTTATGGACAGCCGGTTGTAGGGCATACAGATATTGGCCAGCTGTGGAGAGGTGGGATAAGTACCGGTTGTCGCAATACGACCAGAGTGCATCCCAGTTCGTTGTTGTTGTTGTTGCTGTTGGTGTAAATAAACTTTACAGTTGCTTTTCGATTGAGAAGGCGAAGTAATGGGCTGACTGGGCCGCTGTCTGTTGGTTTCGGACACGGGATTGCTGGACAATTCGGACATCGTTTCATTGATCTCTCCACTGCCTAGGGAACTGCCGTCTTTGAAACTGTAGAAAAACGAAGATCTTATATTAAAAAAATTAACATTATTTGTGGGTATCCTATTATTGACCAAGTAATGCTTACTGCTTGCGTGTGACTACAATGAAGTGTCTCAGCCAAACACCAGTCTATTGCAGAAATTTGAAAATTTCGCATGACATGTTTCAAAGCAAACAACTCTCATCTAAGTCGTACCGGATAGGCGAGATAAAAAGACTTCTTATTTTCTATTATTCACATACAGTATATCTCTGAACTCTCCAACATGTCAGTCAGAGGAGCAGATCACAACTGAAGTCCTTAAAAAGATTGACACTCCATCAATTGGAACCGATAATATATCTACCCCATATACTGTATGTTGACCAAACCCAATCAGTACGACAGAAATGCTCTAATAGAATCAACTATGTAAATTGACTCGTTCGTGTCTTTCGAAATTCGGTGAACAATGAGTATACAATGTTTTAAATGTACATAGTCACATAGTCACGGCAAATAGCAATACATTAATAATACACATTGAACGTTGAACATAAATTCAAAACTTAGAGAAAAAACAATAGTATTACAAAATATAGACAAATCGCATAATGCAAATCGCATTCTCGAAGGAGCCCCCAAATGTAGTCCCCATCATGTTTTCGTTCGCCTTGCTCCTCTGAGTAAGCTCCCATGTTCTCCTTGAATTTGTCAAGATGAGCGTCAAGAATATGGACTTTGAGAGACATTCTGCATCCCATTTTGGCGTAATTCTTTATGAGAGTCTGAATCAACTGCACATAGTTTTCAGCCTTTTGATTACCCAGGAAGCCATGAAACACTGCAACGAAACTGTTCCAAGCCGTTTTCTCCGTCCTGCTCAGCAGCTTGGCGAACTCGTCACATTCTTTGATTTTTTTATCTGCGGTCCAACGAATATACCAGCCTTAACCTTTGCCTCGGACAGATTTGGAAAGAGATCTTGGAGGTACTTGAAAGCTGCTGAATCCTTGTCAAGAGCCGTGACAAACTGCTTGATGAGGCCTAACTTGATGTGCAGTGGTAGCATCAGCACCTTCTGAGGTTCTATCAGCGGCTCCCACTTGGCGTTGCTCTTCCCCACAAAGAACTCGGTCCGTTGTGTCCAGTCCTTTCCGTGATAGTGCGCCTTAGTGTCACGGCTGTCCCAGAGGCAAAGGAAACAAGGGAATTTCGTGAAACCGCCTTGAAGGCCCATCAGGAATGACACCATTTTGAAGTCTCCCGATGACCTCCCATCAATAGTCATCATACTTCAAGGCACTCAGTAACATCTTGCACTGGTGTAGTCCTCTTTGAGATGCACATAGTGAGTCATAGGGAGAGACGGGTAGTTGTTTCCGTTGTGAAGCAGCACGGCTTTGAGGCTCCAGGATGAACTGTCTATGAATAGGCGCCATTCACTCGGATTACAGGTGATACCTATAGCCTCGAATAGACCGGCCACATTGTTACAGAAGCACAGCCCATCTTACCGACTGAAGAAGTTGGAAAATTTTTGGCGACGCTTTCTCTGATCTGTGACTTGCTCGCTTTCATCCAACAAGTCCCACTGCTTGAGCCTGGATGTCAGAAGCTCAGCATTGGACTTGGTAAGACCAAGGTCTCTGATCAGATCGGTGACGTCTTTATGGTTAGGGTTTTTCTTTCAATATTCGCATGTGAAATAAGGTTCCCAGGACTTGTCTTGAACCCCGACAGGCATGCCGAAGTATGCCTTTGTAGGCCTCGTACATCTAACGACATGCTTTCACGGAATACTTTCTCGCTCTTGTCATTATAAATTGTCCACACATAAGTAGCAAAATGCATCTGCTACCCAGCAAACAACCTCTTGATGCCATCTAAATCAAATAATTGCTCTTTAACTACAATTCGTTATTCTCTTACTCAGCAATAACATAAACCGAAATGTTTGTTCGAGTCACCTGTGCTTTTAAACTTGCATGACTACTAT
>JAUYWV010143702.1:0-10441 GCA_032274565.1 Nematoplana nigrocapitula | reverse complement strand
ATCTACAAAGTCCCCTAAGGCTTCAGTTGGAAATGCAATATCTTTTACAACAGATGGAATCATGCTTACTGTCTTAAGAATATTAATCCAAGGAGAGGTTGACCGAGTAGATTCGGAGGATTGGTTCAATGGATGAACGAGTAGATTCGAAGGATTGGTTAGGATCGGCTGATCGAGTGAGGAGAATTTGTTAACAGTCAGCAAAGTTTGCAAAGTTGGCCAAGTGAGCGCAGTGGGGCAAGGAGGTCCTTCTTCTGTGGTCGTCAAGCAGTAACTGATCTCTCTCTCGTCTCTTGCCTGCTTATATGGACGGGGGGGGGTGATGACTCATCGGTCGGAAACGTGTTCGGGCGCGCAAGGGGGGGGGGAGGTGCTTCGTCACGCATGACTGGTGGGGTACAGCGTAGCTGTAGTATACTACTTACGTCAGTTTTTACCCGTTATAGTCATGCAATCACAATGAATTTCGTAGAGTTAAAGAACACATTACACCGCAGGAAAATCACTAATGGCTAATCATATTTCATTCCCCATTATTGATTTGTTGTAACACATTATGTGCAATATCTTAAAATATACATTACTGATTTGGACAAAAATTGCATACATTTACGGCACGGTACGTGTTCAATTTTATTGAAAGAATTTCGTAAACTGATTTAAAGTTAATCCAAGTTTCTGCAGAGGGGATCTGTAACTAAGCACAAATAAAGAATTTGAAATATAAGCATTACTGTAAATAGTATAGTATATTAATTCGTTAAATGAGCTTAGTTTGATGTTATTCAGGTTTCTCCCGGAATCTCCTCCTTGGTTGCTGATTCAAGGACGACGGGAAGAAGCCGAAAAGATATTGAAAATGATTGGACGATGGAATAACGTTCCAGTCGAAAGTTTGGATAATGTTGTAGTGAAGGTGAGTGAATGAAAGTGAAAATTAAAATATTTTTCGATAACCCCACAGAACATATCGGAATAATCGGAATATGCTGGCCAATTGAAAAATAGCAAAGCAAACAGGAGAGAAATAGCCTGAATCACGAGCGGCTCTTTAGAGTTTCGATTGTAGCCAATCATGTTCCGATTTGAATTTGTTTTTTAATCCATTTGAAGGACTGTAGCAGTGCTTTTTAATTCAGTCTTTAACTTTCAAGTTACAACACTGCTTTCAAATTTCAGCTGTGCATTCAAGCTTCGATTATGTTATATAAATATTTTATTTAAAACAATCGAGTTTCGATCTAAATAACTGTTTAAGAAGTAAATTTAGCAATCAAACAACTATGCAACTAAATAATCTGCCATAAAGCAAAAAACACATCAGCAAGTGTACCATATATGTAGGTCCTTACAAATGGAAACTGACGATGTATTACTCTATGACAAATCCATCTTTTGCCTTGATAAGGAAGGTGCTGACAACGTGTTGTACCTGGACACGAATCAGATGTTTGTGCTCATTTTTCTATTTAGATTTTTCTGCTATATTTTCAAATTGATTGTTAAGATTTTTTATTTAGGAAGATGGTCAGAGTTTTAACTGGATCCACTCCTGTGTTTAACTTTTGATACAAATAGTCGGCTGGCATTTCTTTATGCACCCAAAGTCTTCTACACGTTCTCACCTTCAAATTAAAATATATGAGAATCAATTTTAAATAGTTGACATCCTATTTGAAATATATGACGTCTTATTTAACATAAACGAACTTTCATTTAAAAATAATTTTATTGAACATGAAATAATTACAATCAAAAATGCTCATTGATACATGTTACAATAAATAACTTAATTCATATTGGGTGACTTGACGCTGATTATTATCACCCACTAGCAAATCTTTCTTTGACAAGCAAGCGGCAAAGTGTCTTTGGACATGGTTGAACTTCCTCATATGCATAATAGAGAACCTTTTACTGAGCACTCTCGTTTGGAGACTTAAATTGGACTCTGCACAGTGTTAGCGCGGAGAAGTTGACCGCCGAGTCAGATATGCTGTAGAGAGAAGACTCGTATAATTTCTGAAAAAGGACGCCAAAGTCGAGAGGCGCCATTATTCAAATAGAGACGTATAGTATGCGAGCTGTTTAAACACCGCGACGCCTACCAAACCACTTGTTAGTCTTTTATTGTGTTTGATAAAAAGTAACGAAGCTGTCGTCACAAAATACTAGCTCACATCATATGTCACAGAGATAACCGATATTGCGGACGAAATGCAGGTTATAATAGTGTGAGTTGCAAGTCCGCAACAAGAGGTTTATCCGTTACAACTATAAATTACACCATTATATTGTGAATGTCATAATAAAAAGTGTATATTTGGGGACCAAAAATAATAATGCAGACTTTTGGTGGGAATATAGGAAAAGAAAAACAATATTAATTAATTTGGTAAATATAGTCCGGAAAATTTAGCGTAATTCATATGTCGAAAATATCAATGATTTTTTTTAACTAAGTGAACAGAATACGAGGTATATTTGCGTCACGTATATCTCGCATTTATTTACATTATTGTTAGCTGGCTGCACTGTGGAAGATGGACAAATTAGATTGAATCAGTTTTCCTTGAAGTTAAATTTATAAATACCAAAATATTTATTGTTGGAGGAATTTATAAGCATCCCTATGCAGTTGATAATGCGCGCAGATTACAAAGCAAAGGAAAAAGGGTGAGCATTTTATGTTACTTTTATCGCGATAAACAAGATCTGATTAACAGTAATGAAACCATTTGTGACGATTTGTTCTGCTTAAGGGTGTGTTGTAAAGTTTAATTAGTAATAAAGTTTGCCTCATTCCGAATTTTGAACGATTATAGGTCGGAATTTCAACTTAATATAGACCAAAATTTTGAAATGCAATTTGAAATTGCCACTACAGTACAGTCCACAATTTTCAAACATATTACAGTTGTAGTTATGAAAAATATAATGGTATAGTTTTATATAAAGGACGCTATTTATACAATATTTATAAGATTTTGTGGCTTTCAACGCTTTTATAGATTGCCGCGTTTGCATGAAATAGCTCATGACCTTTGCGTACTGATTTTCAGCCATGTAAACTGACTATCCTTATTTATGCGGATAAACATTTTCCCGATATAAAAAAATCTGTTTAGACAAAACTAGTCAATGCAAATGATTTATACCTTACTATTTCTATTTCGGGTAGCTATTAATTTAGTGATACAATGAACATCCTGAGAGTTTAATATTTATTATAGACCTATTATGCGTTCTTCAATCATTACTGTCATATATTGCCAGGCACCATGGAGTTGACCTTGGACATTTTTATTAACATTACTGAAGCGGTTGTTTTGAAATAAATGTGGGTTAAGTTTTTTCTTCAAGTAAATATTGTAGTATTATTTGTTTTTTATGTTGATTATTTAATGTTCACGCTTTATGTTTTCATCCATCTTCAAAACGGATTCTTAGTGTTTATTGGAAAATTACTTTGGTAATATTGGATTACGAAATACGATGCAAAGCTTCTATAAAAGATTAGAAAGAGAACTTCGCATTTTTTGAAGTTGAAGTACTGTCCACTTCAGTTGATAAAATAAAGTTAAACCACAGTGTAAAATATTATTGTAAAAAATTGTAATTTTGCTTTAAAGCTCGTGTTTTAATTACAATTTTTTACAATAAATCTTTTACACTGGTTTTACTTTATTTTATTTTACATAAGATGGATATTGCAAAATCGCTGACACTTGTGAGTAACAACACACGAGGCATTAAAGTTAACATGTCCAGGAAAGTGATAAATATTTCTAATTGCTCAAATATTATAATATTTACCTTTAAATGCTTGCAGTTGCATAACGTAAATTATATATGCATTTTATATGCCGAAATTGCCTCGCAGAGACCGAAAATGCCATTTAAGTACCATTAAGTCATTATATTATATAGGTATATACTGGGATAATTAGGAATATTGTTTTATTACCCGTATTAATTGAACTGCCTATATGTATACTTTCATGCTAATTTCGCTTTTAATAGTAGGCACTGTCTAGTTATAAAACTATTTATAGTGACTTATTAATTTTTTATGTCATTATGTAAGTTATCGTACCATTGTTGCTGCCTGTAAATCTTATTTTTAATTGCTGTCTACCATAAAAGGTCATCTGGACAGATAGAGAGTAATGAAAAATATTATTTGGAACTTATAAGAAATAGGTTTAGATTATACGCCAATATTCTAAATAAATTAAATGCAATAAAACATAATAATAGGGTCAATCCAGCAGAAATTGTCCAGGTAGTGTGGCTAATGTATTTAGGATTGGCAAAATTTGGTGTATAGCACAGTTGAGACCCAAATAGGTCAAATCTCAAATATTAAAAAAATTAATGAACTGCATTGATTTTATAGGCCGTTGAAATTGATGATTTTAATCAGAAAGAATTGTTAGCTGACAAATGAACACATTTTTAATTTACTGTAACTTTTTTATATATATTAGGAAGAACTACAAAAAAAACTCATTCTAAAGTAAGACTGATCATCAATAGTTTATACTATGAACAATTTCCCAATTAATATAATAAATATTTTAGGTATCAAAAATATTAAAAAATCAGCTATTGGAGACTATTCCTTGACATTTTGAGGCCTTATAACTTTTTTATGTAAATAATTAAACGACATACTATTGATTCTAAATTTTTTCTTGGATAATATGGGAAACATAGTTTCAAGTGTTCTGATAAACTGTTTTCTATCCATTACGCCGAAGTTACTAGCTAAAAAATTCTGCTGTTATTGTCGAATTTCTGTTTAAAAGTTCATAATGAACAATATCCCACCATACTGAAAGCATAACTTTGTGGCAGTGTTAATCTGCTCTCACACGATGTAATACTCATTTATTTGGGCTGAGTCATTTTTTCCTGTGCATCATATTAACATATAGACACCACTTTTCATGCTTTTGCTCAACAAATGAGAAACCCACACACCTGATTTATGAACTTTGCCTATTGCATCCAGATGTCGCATAGCAGTTGCCTATTAGCAGTCCATCGTCAGTGCTAATTCTCTAGTCAATTGATTGATGACTATCTTCATAAATTAGAGTGTTGCAGTGATTCTCATTAAAGTCTTATGATGGTCTACCAGATCATGTGCAGTGAGTAAGATCAAAGTTCCCTTCCTTGAACTGACTAAACCATTTTTGAGCAGTACTCGCATACAAGAGATTGTTTCCATAAATGCTATATATAGTCCTTTGTGATTGAAGTGTTCTTTTTCTGAAACTTGACAAACAACCATTTAATGGTGAAAAACCTATTTATGTAAATTGATGTTTATTTATAATTTATTCAAAAAACATAAATAAATGGGTATTCCTTTAAGAACATGTAGTACACTGACATTTTGTCACAAATCCAATTCCTATATAATAATGGCTGCAGGCTGTAGAAATGATACAGCAAAAAGTTAAAAACAAGAAGGTCCTTTTGCTGTGCTGGTATTTGTAGACCACAAATAGAGATGATCATAGTAGTAAACAATGGTAATCTCTGGTTCAATTAGTAATTGCTTGCCCCCACCCCCTTCCCCTACCCCTAACCAAAGTGTATAAATATGTGAGAACAGATAACAAAGGAAGTGTCACACATATGGAATGTAAAGTTTGTAGCTGCTAGTTTAAGGCTATATTTCCAAACACAGCACAGCACATACCTCCATAGTGTTGTTGACAGGGTTTACAATGTCAATGTATGCTCCAATACACTTATAGAATCACATTGTTTAAAGGGAAAGGGTTGTGGGGTAGGCAAGGGCTATACTTATCGATTGACCTAGAGCAGCACCCTTCTCTACCCTATTGGAATGGTTTCTAATTTCGCGCGGATGCTGCGCTGCGCCACTGCCACTTCCTCTGGTGCGCCCTGCACCGCCGATATTTTTCTTCTTTTGCTAGCGCGCCACACCGCCATTTTCAAAAACGCACCGGACGGCGTCCGCGCCAGGAGCAACCATTCCAATAGGGCTTCTCTACGTCTAATCATCATCAGACATATGGTTCGTTGAAAAACGAATGGCTGGAGGGACATATATTGACTGATTAACTTGATAAAAAGTAGATTTGAGGCCGCCAGCCTGCCTTTTCTGGCTTGGTTGGAGCGGGTAACGTTGAAATCATGTACATGCATCCTAAATTGGTCATTTTATTCACATATCTATCAATCCAGGATGAGAAAATGGCAGAAAAAGTCAGTTCTGTGTGTTGATAAACTGGCTGATTTAATACTTAAATACAGATAAACTAAATTGTATCTTGTAAAAAGGGGCAGGATTGCAAATCAAATAAATATATTGTCACATTATCGGTATCAAATATGCCAACAAATTTCAAACGATGTATATATTTTTTATAGGCAATTGAATCCATTTATGGCATACGTGACATGTCAGCACGACGCATTAGCAACTATGATGCTCTTGACAATACATATGCTTCTATACTTGAAGAGGAAATTGATCCGGCGAACATGCTTGATCAAGGAATTGAGGTATGTCATGCATTGTGAATGATCTAAACAGCCTTTACAACAAACTTTTAGAGACTATATTCATTTCTTTATTTCTGGAGTATGTCATCCACTTTGATTCTTTCTTACCAATTTTCAATTAGAGTTTCGAGTATGACATGCAGCAGAATGAAATATTTGTTGCAGAGCGTGAAAATATTGCAAAAAATGTAAGTTGACTTTTTTATTCCTATTAAACAGTCACAATCAGTATACATTTGTTTACATATTACCTGTTTCTGGTTTCAGTGGTCTGCCTGGGTGAATGTCCTGCGTTACGTTATACTCTTTTTTATTGGATTTGCCACAGGCCTTGCAGCATTCACCATTGACGTCTGCATAGAAACGTTGTCATCTGTGAAATTCCGACTTATTGGAAATCGTATCCTTTTTTCATTAAGTAATCTGGTTTGACTAGCTAAGATTATATTCCTACACAGAAGAGATCGCCGTGTTTGCCAATATTGCAGATTTCTCATTTTTTTTAAATAAATTGCCATGGCAGCTTGCCGCAGTCTATCTAGTGCAAGTAGCATTGAATTTAGTCCGCTGATGCATGGTTAAGGTAACAGGCATAATGATTGTGGCAGGAACTCCGAGCGCGGTAGCAGTTCAGGGCAGTTCAATGTGTCTCAGTTTTTTTTTATTGATTTTAAGCATGAAAGAGTTGGGATTAAATCGACTGTAAAAATATCGTTCGGGGCGTTTTTTAACATCATCACTGCGGAGGAATTACAACCGCTGTCCCTTCGAATCGCCACCCCAGTCACATCATTTGGCACCCCAGTAAATGTCCCTTTTAGTGCAACCACACGCACGTACTTTAGTGTGCTTTTGTCCAGCCGAAAATTGATGTTGTAATTAGGCCAAAGGCTTTTGTACAGTTCTTCTACAGCTCAAGATTCCGAACTCACAATTCAAATTTGGGCTTGTGAGAAGCTTTTCCAGGTCACAGCAAAGACTTTGCTGACTCTTGTCCAGAGAATTTTGAGTCCTTCTCGAACACGTTCCGCATTTACCTGCTTTTACGAACAAATGATGCGCAATATCCTCGAGGCTTCGACAAATGGTTCGAGCTGCTACGACCGGTTATTTGCAGAAGCTCCTGGTTGTATTCCTCGTCGTGTCACCTCACTCAATGCAGGTGGAAGGCATGGTGTCGCGATACAACGTTATTCGCTCAGCACACCGTCTTCTTTCTGTGTCAAACAATACTGTTGAGCATCAAATGCACATCGCACTGAGTGGCTGCGGCACCGCATGTTTCGATTTAATGCCATCTATCGGGATCGGACGAACCAGAGCCATCCATCTATCGGGATCGGATATTGATTTAAAAAATTTGCTGATCTTTTGTGTTTCTTTTTTATTTCTCCGCATTTACTCAATATCGTACCGCTTTCTAAAAAATATAAAGGTCTTATTTCAATTGTTCGTTGAAGATCGAAGTGCATTGCAGTTCAACAAAGTAGACGCTTAGAAATATGGACAATGATAATAAGATACTTGACAACACGATTCTAAGACTTCTTACAGAATTCTGTCTTTTTACGGTCGTTCTTTTTCAATTCAAAATGTCACATATGTACCAAAATTATTAAAAATGAAGATACCGAAATAATATAGGTTTCGTCTCTCTCAAGTGGTCCCCTTTACCAAAATACCTCCCCATTAAAAATCCTTAAAAATGTCCTGCAAGAGATCCTAGAATCGTAATTTTTATGGAGGGGGGGGTCGTTCAGAAGTATAAGGGAAAGGTGTGGAGGATCTACCGACTACCAAGGCGTGAAGAATGAAAGGGAACTGACAAAGTTCTTGATCACAATGTATAAAGAGGCTTAGAGTTAAAGAGGTGCAATGCAGAGTCATGAATATTGAGTGTCTAGTGAAACACATGTGATTGTTTCCCTCCCGCATTTTGTGTTTCAAAATAGCAATACAATGTGTAGGGGTATTTTCTAAGTCCATCTCTTCCTGCAAGCGCCCTTTTCTATTTTGTCTTCCTTTGGTATCTGCTGCCAGAGCACGTTCGTTGGCTCTGTAGTTCTTTCTGGTGTTCCTCATCTTCCTTCTAGGATTCTTCCAATTGAAGCTTACAATATGTGGCACAGCTTTTCAGGCAAAGGTGCATTAAATACTTTGTGATTGACACTGAGAGTGAGGTGAACCACCAGCACGTTTAATAGTGGTCATGCTTAGCACCTATACCTATTGGCAGCTCAGCATGCCAGACAGAAGAAGTTCCCTGCCAAGATTGAACCCTGATTAAGCCTTAAATTAAGGTGTTATTTACAGAAGTGCAACCTTCACGCTGAGAGAAGACCGCTTACAATAAATTGAGGACACCAGAACCAGGGATTTAAAGGAGTGTAAAGACTGGATCGAGCAGTTGAGGCATATATATATAGTGGTCTTGGGGATGCACGAGATCTCACCTTCATTATGCTTAACTGAAACACCCAGACTGGCCGGGCCCGCATTTTAATATCTATAGCAACAGAGATCGAGAGATCGCTAGAAGGAAGACGGTAGAGGTGATGGTCATAAGAGATATCAGCTCACACAGGTTTGGAAGTATATAGCTGAGTTGGCAAAGAAAACAGTAGGAGGCAAACCAGCGCAAAAATTCAGCTCATATCGACTGATATACCACAGACTTCTTAGTTATTATTTATCCATAGATTAGAAGTCTGTGTGATATGCCCATAGTAATTAGTTGAAAAGAATGGCCGCACATCAAACACTGCTGAACTAAAATGAATTTGATTCACATACAGTAAAATTGTCTCTGCACGAAAATAGTTGATCAATGCGGTCAACACAAACCAAGACTTTACTTCTCATTTAAGTTCTGCATTTAATGAGCTATAAATTTTCATATTGTTGCTATATCGACCGGTTGGGACTATAAAAGCACAACTAACACTGACAATACCGTATAGCAGACGGGGTGATTTCTTGAGCGCTTAAGTGCAAGCAAATCGCCATAAAAAGTATAGTGGTTTGCGTAGTGCTTACTGCGTGCACACTTGCCGGTGACCTTCATCAGTGTCAAGTGTGGTGACAGCGGGCGATCATCGGTGATGAGAATCCCAGTAGAGGCAAACGTTTCTCTAACCACATCTGCAAATCAAACATCGGAATTAATTACAGTCTGTCGTCCATATAAATTGGACCCAACTCTGGATCCACATGACATAAAGTAATACTGAGTAGATGAAAATGAAATACAATGTACGGTAATGCACAGATATAAGCGGTTAACAACGTATGTGTGCTATCCATTGCGCTGCACGAAAAGTTGCAAAGTTCTGTCTTCCGGTATGGAGACAACTAATTTGCGGCAGCTGTTTCGACAACTGCCCAAAGACCTCAACAACCTCCATGTTCCATCTGATCCTTAGTCTTCCTCGTTTTCTCTTTTTCGGCATGCCTGCCACTAAAACTCTTTTCTCCAGGCAGCAGCATGAGCTGGGCAGGTCAGGACGAGGTGTTCGACGTCCTCGCTGAGGCCTTGCCAGTGAGGGCACGTCGGGGAATATCCCTTCTTCCAATGTGATGGAGGTAGGAGGCGATGAGGGGCGAGTGCCCCGCCCGTGCGGAGCTGGGCGAGGGTGATCTCGTCCTGTCTGGCTAGAGTGCGAGGCCTAGGTTTGGAGCCGTTGAGAGCGCAGGCTCTGTGGGTGGCGTAGTGGGGATCCAGTTAGTAGATTCGGAAGTTGGCGAAGGCGGTAAAGCGAGAGATTTTTTTGGTACTCCTGGCCGACTAGGGGTTAGTGGTGCCACCTTTGTCCGGCGGTCGTGGTTCCATCACCCCGACCTCTCTGAGGAATTGCGCCACCAAGCCGTCGTCCCTGAAACACCCGCCGACATCGTC
>JAUYWV010143701.1:0-19054 GCA_032274565.1 Nematoplana nigrocapitula | reverse complement strand
CAGGGAGGCGAAATATAAGGCGCTGGCCGATTCGCCCCCCCCCCAGTCTCTGCGTCAAATAGCCCGGGTAGGATAGGGTTACGACGCAATTCTTTTATCCCACATATAGCTATTCACTTGTCTTCTACGCGATCTCGGTGATTGCAATTTGCATTTTATTTTCGTATAATTGCAATATTTACTATGTATTAATAGTTGTACTCTGTCTCATGAGTTTGATGAAGTTTATGATTTTCAATTATGTAAAATATATACGATTCTCTCTCTCCCATAAATAATTCTTACATATGCCTCTTTTTCTCCTTTAAGAGAGTCTCACTAGACCAGTTCTCCTATAAGAAAATGTTTTATCTTACTGACATTAATCTCTCCCAAATGCGTTAATATTGTATATGCATCAATGCTTTAATCTTTCTGTCTCTCTCTCCCTCCCTGTCTTTGACTGCCTTTTTGTCTTTTAATATTTTGAATTTAAATAAAACACTTCCTCCCTCGCACTCGCACCATGGGGGGAGCGTGTGACCGTACAAGACTGATTTCTCCTGTGAAACTTTCTGTTTTTCTTTTCTCTCCCCGTTCTCTCTGGCAATCGTCATATAACCGCATAATATACGTATTATCCTCCTTTTGCAAGTGTGTGTGTGTGTGTAGCTGCTTGCTATACCTCCGACAAGACGAGGGGAAATGAGGAAGGAGGGAGCGGGGGAGGTTCGTTTGGTTTGGGTTTTCCCTTTCTCTTTTAATCCCGTCTTCATCAAAGCAGTGCACACGTGACGCGGGCTGGGTTTGTGAAGTCTTTGAGAAGTCGAACTCTTTCCTGTTTGGCGTGATGTTCCGCCCGTTCGGTCTCTCGGTCTGCTGCATAAGAGGCATTCTGGCAGCGTACCGCCCGCCAGTGCTATGTCGTATAGTCTCCACATATCTATGTAGCCGAGGCGGTTTTGAAACTACTCCGAGGCACTCCGCCCCTTTCTGTGATTTTTTTAATAATTCACCGACTGTGTTTCTCTCTGATTATAGAACGGGCCTCTTTTGAATAACAGAATGGTTGCGTGCTTCGCGTATACTTATAGCCAGTGTTGACGATACTCCCTCTCTCTACCTCACTGTGCTCCTTGTCATGCCGACTTTCTCTTTTTGTCTTGTAATTATTCCATAGCAGCTAGTGATTACTTTGGACGATAGTCTTGTTATTGGGGAATTCCTTTGCCGCGCGGATGGCAGTTGCTATCTGGAATCGGTGAATACTGTACGTGCATTATTGTGATTATTTCTACAACGTGAATTTTATCTACAGGAATGATTTATGGACGATATTTCATTTATTCCGACAGTCTATCGTGCCGCACTCTATTAAATAGGCAACTTGGGCAGGAAAGTCTTGTAAAAGTACTAGGAGTTGTGATGTCTTATTTAAGTAATTAAATATTGCCTTATATGAACGGGAACTTTAAAACGCTTTTAAATATTTTTGACTCCTATTCCCCCGGCTTTAGAGAAGAGTGGAGAGATGCTATAGCAGTAGCCCAGTTATGCTCCAAATACACTTGACATGGTATATGCTTCAGATTTTACATTAGATATCAGCGTCCAATTTAAGTGTAATATTTTTATATTTATCAATGAGCGCTTTGGACTGATTTTTGTAAAACATTATATCTCTTGTAGTGCATGAATAAGTACGCCGGTGACAGATAGGACGCTGGAGCGGTCAACCTAGATTTGTCCGTGTGAGAAACACGGAGACAGTCCGTCGCCGAGTGCTTTGCTATAGAAATCGTTAGGTAATGGCTTGGGATCACACATAGATTACCGAATTCAACGGTAAAATTTTGAAAAATAATTAGCTTATAAACTTTTCGGTTTTTGTGTCCGTGGCTTGTAAAGTTTCGGCATGATTTATTTGGGTCCCTTTGAGTTAGCGCGCGCACACACGCACAGAAGAGAGAGAGAGAGAGAGAGAGTTTTGTGTTTTTTATATAAATAAATGTAAGAGAATAATAACCAAAAAATCGATCTTTTTGTACCTATGGTGGGAGAGTGAAAACACTTAGCTTGATGTGGGACGTATAAATTGTCAGTAGTTAAACTCTGCTCAAAACTAAACTAAGGGCAGTTTTACAGTATAAAAAAGAACATCTACACTGCTGCAAGAAATGCTCGGATCTTTTTGGGGACAGAAGCCCAAATGGTAGTGATGAGTCATGGTCATATCAATCAGGTAGTACAGCCAGTGGTTGGATGTATCGGCAGAATTTAAGAATAATTCGTGTGAAAAGAGAGACTACGGACCTAAGAGACTAGAAAGACTGCTCAGCGTGATTAGGAGAAAAATAGTAACACACGTAAGCTTTAAAGCTAAAATGACCGCGTTGAACTCTCGACTGTATACATCCATCGTTTATTTACCTCTTTGTATCTATTTGCCTATTTACTTTTATCTCATTCATGTCTTTATGTATCTCCTCCTTGTAATTTCTCTGGAAGATCTTCTACTTAGAAGAAGATAAACAAACTGTCCTTATCCTTATCCTAAGGAAGGATGTTCTAGTATGATCCATGAGGCTCTATAAGATTAATACGGCAAGTTAGAAAGAAGAAGGTTGACTTGAAGCAGTTTTGATTAGACGCTGAGAAACACCATGACTCATGACTACTGCAGTAGAGGATGCAGAGGTTTAAAGAAGTCATTGGAGGATGGGCAACCTGATTAACCCCTGCTGGCAGGGAACCGAGGTGTGTACGCTTTTGTTGGTTTTTGACACCTTCATTTTTGCAATCACATTTGCTAATCGTGTTGGAAGAAAAATCAATCAAATTATTGCTTCGCGTGAGTATAGACTGAATCAGATCAGACGCAGTGAATGTAACAAAACACGAGTTTGATGTATAATTATTAAATCATGATATCAGATTCTCTCTATGATACATATATCGGGCGAAATGACATCTTTAGTGTTTTCATGTATAATTTACATGACATGTGTGGCGTTATTTATAACCATCGTAAAAATTCCTAAAGAGAATGATGCTGATTTGATGTTAGATTACTGGAAAGAAAGTAGTCAATCTGTAAAACTGAATGTACCAAATAAAAATGATCAAATCGTGGTGTCAAACCAAATAGAAAATATACGACGTTTGACCAGGATTAAAATCTATCTATACCGGTTAAATAGACTAGCTATCAATCAATCATTAGTGCCATCTCCATTCTTGAGGTTGACGACTATGGACCGCCAAAACGTTCTATCCTTTGCAAGCTGTGTGCACTCAGTCAGAGACGGGACCCACGCCCTGAACGAGGCAGCCGCGGGTTTAGGTGAGCAGGGCATACCTGTAGAGCCAGTGCTCCCGGGTCTGCTCATCCTCACCACAGTGTGGACAAATTGGATTCAAATCCGATTCGAAACGGGCTCGATACGTCGCTAGCACTCTGCAATGCCCGCTCCTAAGTCTCGCAATCAGTGTTTCGTCTTGTCGGGATAGGCTCGCTGGTTTTAGCGCAGCCTAGTGAACTCGACGAGTACGCTCATGCCTCATGAACAGAAATGGGAACATTGGCTTCTTTCTTGATGAGAGCCCTAGCCTCCCTGAAAGACACCAGGACAGGGTCCAGTTAAAGAAGAGTAACAACAGGGGAGAAAATACCAATCCCTGAGGCAGTCACTCGAGGAACAGCCAGGTGTCGCTCTCGCTCCCGTTGAAACGCACCCTGGTCAGCCTATTCGTATATGGAAGCCCCTAATCCACATGATCAAAGGAAAAAAGACCCCCGAGCTCAACAGTAAGTCCGTCCATCAAACCGTGTCATATTCCATCAAGCAATTGGAGTTTTGACAAGAACCTAATACCATATATGACTAAAGTACATATCTCATAGGAAGGTCTATCATGGAGCATTGGGCGGTTGCACGGAGGCCCTGGATTGACAAGTCCGACGCTACAAAACTGAAAAGATATCAGAATGAAGTGGCAAGAGAAATTGTGCGAGAGATAGCAGGTTCTGCAAGTGAAGATGTATTTGAAGAAGCAAGAATTCAGGAAGTGGAAAAATGACGAGTATAGTACTATAGCTGCGAAACATACATTGTACACGGATGGGTCTAGCATTCAAAGCATACAATCCAGAAAACTGAAAACAAAAGGTTTACTATATACTGTACAAGGTGCACTTAAGCTGTAAAATGGTCATAGTATGACAGACTACTCACAGCTTATCTCAATCATATTAAACATGATTCGGCGCTTTTTCCTATCCAGCAGTCTGTTTTATTCCCCATCTTGCCAAATATTCCATTGGCTCGTTCGAATTATACAGTGTACTTCTTTCTTCATAACATTCACTCTATATACGTTCAGAATGGGATACCACCTCATTTTTCATCTGTACTGAACTCGCTGAAATCAGTAAGGTGCTGAACCTGGGAAATACGTTTCTCCCATTGAAATCACATATAGTCTATTTTTTCGCTGATCCAGTATTTTTTTATACAAAAGTGCGCGTGACATGTTACTGTAGTTTGTAAACACTCTATACAGTGTGTCTGTGTAGGATTTTTGCAGGAAGAAGTGTTTCAACCTCGTGTGCGCTTTATGTTTCTGTATTATATCGTGAAATTCAAAGAATTTTAATAAGTGCTTTTGACTTAACAATGCACACACGTATATAGTGTGTAAATGTGCACCGGCTGCGTGCAGAAACAAATCATGTACCGTTTTGTTCAGCAATGATTCTCTTGCGGAATAAATTATCACCTTCTTTTAGCAAAATCTTTGCAAATAGACCTGCCCCCCATTGGGATCACCTTTCATCTCGAGCCCCACAAACTGTCATCAGCTGATATGCACCAGGAAGACGAAGAAGAAGTAAGGGGGGAGGGGAGGGCTGATGAGGAACGACGAGATAGAGCGGGAGAGACGACGCAGCGAACTGCGATAGCTCCTGCGCTCCTGCACCAAAGGAGAAGGAAAGTCGGACTGCCTCGAGAACGGCCGAAGATGTAAAATAGAGGAGAAGAGTGTATTAGAGACTGGCGCGCGTCGTCTACTGTCGTCTGCTGAGGAACTGTATAGGACGACGTGCGCTCACTCGCAACAGGATGACAGCGCAATATTTAGGAGGGAGACATCGAACTATAAGAGAAATGGGGTGGAATCGCGCATTACTTAGCGGCAGGAAAAAGACTTGCATCCGTAGAATCGGTCCCCGGATGGCCATAACTCGACTCCGGGACCCCCCAAGGCAGACACGGGCAAGCAGCCCGCGGGAGGATCGGCTGACATGACCGCCATTATATGCTGCCGGGGCAAATGGCTTGCTCGCATGCCTCCAAATTCTTACTTAGGAACACGTTTTTATGGATCCTCATGACCGGCTTGATTAGGCCGACTATAAATCTCATTTTAATTAGTATCGGGGGCGGATCTTTTTGTTCTGAAAGAGGAAGAGAGCGAGAGCTATAGCAGTGAAGGGGAGAGGCAGGGGATGGGGTGCAGGGGAAAGACAGGGATAGAATGGATGGCTAGATTTGAATTTTAATCAACGCGCCTGATGGTTTCAGACATTTGTCAACTTGCTTTCACTACTATAACCAAAAGTTTGCCTATAGCATCCGAGTACAGGTCTCTTCTTACCATCCCAACAAAACCCTGTCATCATTGAAGTCCATCTAGCTGCAGACACGCTTACTTTGTAGGCTCTGCCTATACTTGTCAGGGTGTCCCTGCGCCGAGACTTATATTGTATCAGATGTAGCACTTTCGAGTAATCGGAAAGCGTGTATTTTCTCAAAGGTGCGCATTATCCACGCAGGCACGTACACTCAGGAGGAGGTGGACATCTTCAGTAGAAAGACGCATTTTGTGGCTGGCGTCCACCTTCTCAATCCCTTCCCCGTGGATTGAAATAGTTGTTGGCCGCTCTCTCTCTGTGTGTTGTGAAATTATACTTAGCACTCACACTGACTGATACGCGCACAACCACTCATTGTGTGTTGTGTGTGCGCGTTTACACTTTTTTATATCGGCACACAGATTCGCTATATCAGCAATGAAATATTTCGCCTTGTGAAACACTTCCTATTATTTATATAGTCTGTTGTCTAGCATCGGCATAGATCAAAGGCGAGGGTGATCTCTCTAAATATCGCCTACCGAGATCTGATTGGCTCGCCAGTCATAACCGAGGAATGGCTTGTAAATATGATAAATTGTCATTTTTGCAGCCATAATACGCGTCTCCTTCCAATCAAGGAAAAAATAAAGTCTCAGAGATTGCTTTGCGGGCAAAATATTACCCCGATAATGAACTCTTGTTTTCGCCTGACGAACGATTTTAATCACCTCTCGGTCGCCCATAACTTCAGCCCCAACCTCGCCACCCCTAGCGCCGCGCACAGCTACGCCGCCTTCAACGGAGCCACCCACACGCAGGGACCGCTCAACACCGCCGGTCCCCCCTACACCACAGCCTCATTAGCCTCGGCCGCCGGCGGTGGGATTGGTTCGATGGGCGCCAGCGGAGGAACCGGCGGCGGCTCCTGCTCAATCATGGGAGCCTGCGCCACCGGCGGTGCCGGCGACAACCTGACCAAATACGGCCTGCCCCCCTTCGTCTCCACGGCCTGCCTCGACGCCTCCTCTATGGACGTTGGCATGGGAACGGGCGGAGGCGGACCGGGCGGTCATGGAGGGAGCAGCGCAGCGGCAGCCCACTTCTGGTCGGCCCACGCGGCCGCTGCGGCCTATATGCCCCGCTTTGCCTCCGCCTCGGGGCCTCCGGGCGGACCACCGGTAGTGGGCGGTGGGGCCGGATCGGTGGACCACTCCGGAGTGCATTTGGGAGGGCTGCATCCCTCCGACCAGTTGCAGTTCAATTTGGGATTGCACGCGGCCGCCGCACACGCCAATTCGACCGGGGCAGGCAGTGTAGCGGGGCCTCTTGGGCAAGGTCTTGACGGTGGTGTCGGATCGGACTCGGCCCAGGGACCATTTTCTCAGGCCCAGCATATCTGGCCTTGGATGACCGTTGTCGGTAAGTGCTGCCAATCATGAGGCTCTTTCGATATCAGTACTGCGCCTGAAACTGTATAACAAGGGATGTCGCAGTTAAATCTTGTAATTGTATATATACCACAGGGATCATTATATAATGTTGTTTTACCCGGAGGACTAAACAGTACTTTCTTATAGTTAATTCGTGAGTTTTCGTTCAGATGATCATCTTGACTTTAGCATCGTTGGTTTATATGACGAAGTGTTTTTCCGATGTTTGAAGGCGGGAAGGAGAACAGTTCTATACATTTAATGAACTGGTCGGACCAGCAATGCTGATATGTAAGACCATAAAACAAGCTCGAAACGGTGCTGTTAAGTTTTGACATTTTTACGCAGATAATTTCAATTCCACATCTAACATTTAACCGAGTCACGTCTATTTCTTCACTACAGTAGCTATACATATATGTATATAGAGAAGCATTAGATTTCCTCGTGGTAGAATAATCGTGACTTTTTGTTTATTTTTAGAATAAACTGTAATTTTTATGTTATTTTGCAACAAATAATATATGTGGAAAATATCTTATAACTTAATTGCATTGGTTTTGACTAATGGATATTTCCCCCTTGGTAAGTATATACTCGTACTGTAGATATATTGTATACGAAAAATAAATCGAATTTTTATATAAATATCCTACTATTTTTAGACTAAAACAATCGGCTTCTCTCGTGATGACACGCGGAAGACACTTCTGTTGCGTAATGAATAACTATAGAAGTATTTTACAAATTGTGAAATCCTTAATACATATATCGGCATTTCTACTCCACTGTTCAGTATACTTGAGACGCATGTTCTTTTGAAAATATATTTCGTAACTGAAAATGTCGTTATAATTATAATGAAAATGGCTTCCTCTTTCGGTTTTATACTTAAATCTTGTATGGATCAGTAATTATCGTCTGAAGTATATAGCGGATATATAGTTACCGCAGTTATTGCCATAAGGTACCTCATTTTATTGCTCCCTCTGCATTTAGTTGAAAACGTATATAGCGGTGATTAGTAGTATATCTTCTTCACGCCCCTTATCAGCAGTGTTCGTATATTATACATATTTGGGCGAAGCCAGGCTTTTCTCGCTCGCAATTCGCAAGCTTGTTAACTTGCAAATCCGCAGACCATATACCAGGCGTCCCCTCCCAGCTCGTCTGCGGCTAAAACTATATGGCTGCATATATTGAGTTTCAGATTTTAATGACCCTTTTACGATCCTGAGGCTGGCTTCTCGAGAGGGTAAAAGTTTACGGTTTTATAGTCGACTCCGGTGCATTGCAATATAAATGACAAACTGCAGCTGATAGTGGATCCGTTAATTTGGCGAGATAAATTTATAAAGATGTATATACTAGGCAAGTGAAAGACTAGCTGATTAACTGCTACATATATATGTGCATTGTAAACCGTTAAGTAACATACTGCATACCCGTATGTATGGCGAAAAAAACAACTTAAATGTAAGGTTGTATTGATTTAGTATTACAGTTATCGGCTATTTCTTCATCTTCTTTAAAATTCGTTATTATGTAGTATAGTGAATTTCTTTTGCACCAATCGCCCACAAATCTCTAACCTTGCAGGCTTTCAACACATTTCATACAGTCAAACTTTTCTACCGTTCCTCCGGTACTTGTACCTGCATAAAAAATGTTAGACGAGGCCGTCCTTCCTCTTCTTCTATCAATCATGATGCCTGCTGTTATAATTTCTTCTAGGTCCAGAAATTCGAGCTACCTTTTCTTATCAATTTGATCAACTTTCTTTCTTCGCCTGCTCTATTTAGGACTTCTTCAATTGAAATGTGATCTACCCAGGATATTCATCACGGATGGAAAGTCGGCTTGAGCCACTGAAATGTGGCTTTTCTGAAGAATGCTCACAATATCCTGGATAGACTACATTTCAATGGCTTTAAACCGATTTTTCATCTGTGATGATATCGTCCAACAATACCTTCCACAAAGTTAGAATGGATTAGATATAACAGTGTAGAATTATTTTCCTTGTTCCAATCGTCATCTTCCTATCTGTCAATACTCTCTCTACTGTAACTTCTGAAATGACTGCTTTGACATGCTGATTCTTCTCTCTGTTTCCGAGTCGCATTTGCCATCTTCAGCAAAGAAGTTTCCTAGATAGTTAAAAGATTTCACTTGCTTTATGCTGACTTCATCAATTTTTAGCTGATACTTCTGATCATTTTGCTTGCTTATCGTCTTGCATATATTCTGTCTTTTTCCAATTGGTAGTATAAGGCCCTTCCTTACTCTCTTCCACTACTTTATCTACTGTAGAAGGCGATGTAGCTTTTCTTTAGACTGAGGTATTAGTACAGTATTATCTGCAACGTAAGTTGTTGAATTGTGTCCGCCAATGATAAAATCCTCCAAGTCGTCTACTTCCTTTAGGATCATTTCGCCATAGATGTTAAATATAGATTTGGGGAAAAACACATCCCTGTCGGACGACTATTTGAATCATGAAAAAAATATTTATTTTCATTTCCAATGCGGATATACATGCTGTCTTTTCCCAGTACAAATTTCTCAAAAGTCGTATGTCTTTTCTAAAGAGATCAAAACATTCTATAACAAATTCATAAGTTCTATACTGCAGAATTCTTATATAGGCCAACCCTGTTTTCAAGGGGTACAACACTGGGGGTACATTGTACCACGAAAAAACATACCGGTGACCATCTCGTTAAAAGCGAGTTCGTTTGTGCCCTCTCACGACGCGCTGCGATGCCAGGATCTCGAGTTTTAGAGAACAAACAATGAAAAATAAATATAGATATATATATAGAGAGAGAAACTAGCTGGTACCCCCACCGTTGCCTAGGAGGAAATGAAAGCTTTGTATCTTATAATTTTGGAAATGAATCTGTTTTTAGCGTAGTCCCCGCACGGCCGCACGTTATACTTTTATTTAGTTCATGAAACATGAAACATTACTATCAATCTAATGAAAATGGCACTGAAGCAGGGCGTCGTTTATCAAAACAACACAATATTAATCCTATCCAAAGGTCGAAACATCACCTTGTAAATCTCTAAAAGTTCGAATAGACTGGAACCATCAGTAGACATAGTGCCACGAGAACTGTTAGACCAACTACAATAACAGATCAGAAAAAGGGTGACAAACTGATAGAAAGTTCGCAGCGTTATATAGTCCCCAAAAATCGACTATATGGACATCTGGACACATGTCAGTAGAAACTTGAAGCATTAAGTCCCGCGTCTGGTAACAGCCCTTCAGCGGTTCAATTGAATGGCCTGCTCGATCTTCAGACATGACGCATCCGGATTTCTTTTTGTGGGGGTCATGAAAAATCTGGTATACACTGAAAAGCCGCGGACCATAGTCCAATTGGATTTTTTAAATTTGCCAATTGGTAGCTCCCAGACTTCTGGAGTTGTACATCAGTCATAAGGCGAATAATTCGAATTTGTACAGTAAATGCTTGTAAATTACCGAGAACAACTAGTCGCTATAGTAACTATGGGAAAAGCCAACACAAATGGTGGTTCGTATATATAATTGTGTGCGCCAAGGATGTGCATCTATTCTACCTTTTTTTGGTCTAGCTGGATAATGAGGAACATAATATTTATTTGATAATGAAAAAAATTTCACGACCAATGATATGTTTCTAAATAACTTAAGACTCGTAAATCACATAACACTGATTGATGAGGATGAAAAAGCATTCCAAGAGCTTTTAACTAATAAAAACATTTTGAAAAGTAGTATGTGACAGTAACAGTTTAACAATTATAACAATGATGAAAAGCGACACAATCGCTAGCTGGGAGCAAAGGCGAGACTTTGTATACTTGATTTTTTAGAACAGCTGTTCGCAATAGCAGTTGGTACTGTCGAACATACCCACGATGTGCTGAAAATGTTTACTAAATCGTGAAAATTCTCCTGAAGGGAGGATGACATCACAAAAAAGAGAAGAGTGCGGAACTCTGCTTTTAGTTCTGCTGCTTCATCAACTTCATCTAGACTCTAGGGGGAAGCAAGAGCATCGTCCACAGGGAAGTCAAAAGGGGAACTGAACAGCTTACAATCTACAGCAAGTAGCCTTGATTGTGCAGCGATATCCATGAGGAAGGTCAGGCGAGCGAGCTATCGTGAGTCAGAGAAGTTAGCAGCATAAGGGAGCTTCTGACGAAGGAATTTGGTGGCAATCTTCTGCTGCTGGTTGTACACACGGGACAGCATGGTCCGAAAAATCATTCTTATGTTCCTTAATTCTACGAACTAAAGACCTATACCAGCTTCATCAAATTAGAATGGAAAATTTGTTTTGTTGACTTAGATTTGACGGGCCGGGCCGGATGGTAATGATCATGCTGTCCAGGATAGCGGGTCATACGATATACCTTCACTGACCGCATCTGGCCTGCGGGCCGGAGTTTGCCTACCCTTGTTCTAGAAAATATTCGGATACAACGTTGCAGTGTCTAAAGCAATATACAATAAGGGAATGTAAGTATAGAAGAATGTCCGACGCTTTCTCTTTTCCGCGAAGCGGCTATTCCCCACACCTCTGGGTGCAGTACAAATGTCGATATGTAAAAAACATGTAGCAATTGAGTCACATAATCTTTTCTGACCCATATGTAACCCTGCTATTGTCATCGTCGCTGACAATTTGGGATTATTATCACTAACTAGCAATGGGTACCCGCGTTGCTGGGTACATGCCTAACCCTAACCCTACCCTAGACCGGTCCCCCATTTTCGGAGATGCCCTGCAACTTTTGGTTTATGAAATTTTCTGTGGGAGGCTTCCTTCTGCCCGAAACGGCCATTTCACGCCGTCTTTAGCCACCTTGACCTCTTCCCTGACAACTTGACCTGGACCCCGACCTCGCCCCCCCCTATGTTACCCGCAGGGTTGAGGGGGTCACTCATGCAAAATTTCGGGTCCGTGGGATCAACGGTCTGGGCGGCAACCTTAAACACACAGACATACAGTACATACATACAGATTGACTTAAGATTTAACTTAGTACTGGCATATAGTCATATCCGCAATGCCGCTACCGCTGACGTTTGCAAAAAAAGTACAGAACAAATTGGCGCACTGTATAAAAACCTGCTACGATAGTCGCAACAGAGAGCAGCTATCAATGTGAGACACAATAATTGTTGTGGGCTATGCTTATGGCGGAACAAATGGTTCATTCAATTCCAAGACAAATCAATGAACTCGATGACAAGTCCTTCAATTCGATGACAAGTCCTTCAATTCGATGACAAGTCATTCAATTCGATGACAAATCATTCAATTCGATGAAAAGTCATTCACTCAATTCAATGACAAGTCATTCAGCAAATTCAATGCCAAATCATTCAATTCGATGACAAGTCATTCAGCCAATTCAATGACAAGTCACTCAATTCGATGATAAGTCATTCAGCCAATTCAATGACAAGTCACTCAATTCGATGACAAGTCATTCATTCAATTCAATGAAAAGTCATTCAATTCGATGACAAGTCATTCATTCAATTCAATGAAAAGTCATTCAATTCGATGACAAGTCATTCATTCAATTTGATGACAAGTCATTCAATTCGATGAAAAATCATTCATTACGATGACAAATCATTCATTTCGATGACAAATCACCCTTTAACCACTTGGTCCGCCATATATCCTCTAATAGGCGAAACTGCATTCTAATTCCCAAAATCTTACCGACCAACTCCTCAACTCCATTCTTACTCTCGATTATTGGTTTTACGTTGTCTCCAGCAGCAAGCAGTTTTTTGCTTGCAGGAAATTATAAAAAAGTACACATTTCAGCTCAAAATCAGCAACGAATTCTAACATTTCCAAAGAAAATTACATACATTACTGTCACACTGCCATTGTTTTCTATATTTGAGCTACATAATGCACCACATATTCCAGCATAAGAAATTTACTTATTCTGTGAAACTAAGTTTCACTTCTTGAGTCACATATTAGGAACCATACTTATAATTTGCCTGCTACATTTGCACCTATTTTTCCATTGCGTAATACCATCTGCCTACAGCCTAGCAACTATAGTTTTCTATTTTTCTAAATTTGATAGCTTAAATTCTACGCTTTATATTAACACACGAACTAAATCGCCTATAAATTTTATAGTGCATATATGGGAGTGTGTACTGCTGTTGAAGCTCCTATATATACAGTAGGCCTATATACTGTATATCTACGGAAGATTTGGAAGTGTCATGAGCGCTCAGCGCACAAAGACAGTCATTTAGGTGTTTTAGGCACGATCCATTTAGATTTCAAACTAATACAGCCCTGTCCCTATCAATTAGGGGAACAAAATTAGCAATTTTCCGGAGCTTATATAGTTGAGTAAACGGGGCGTACGACTGCTTGCAGAATGGTATAATAGTTAAAAAGACGTTTGATGCGTCATTACCGCAACTGATTGAGTTTCACGGGTCATTTATTTAAAAGAAATCCCTATTTTGTTGTCAATTAGACATATGCCGAAGAAGTGACGACAGTTTAATTTTTAGATGAAGTGATTTTCTACAGCTTGAGTAATACTTAAATTAAGTACCCAAAAGTAATGTATATTAACCCATAAAATTTTGTTTCACGAATTGGTAAAAAAAGCAAGAAAAAAACAGGGATTCAACGCATTCAACTTAATCATCATTTCTCGCTAAGCAGTATCCCAATAAGGAAACCAGAATATGGACAGGCCATTGAAAACATTAGCGATAGTTTCGTTGCTGGCAATGACGTCACCAAATCGATTACAGGATGGAATTCCTTGACCTGGATCACCGTTGGAAAATCCATATAGCGATTAGCGCAGTATTTAAATTGAATGGCTCTGATAGATTTCTTGCTTTAAACCAATTTTTATGTATATTTTCAAATAATGATCATTTGAGAGACAAAAACCGTTCCAAAATATTACAGAATTTTATTGCAAAAATTAAAAAAAATAACAGCGGCATGAAACTCAATAGAACTTTTTCTGCATTAATTAGAAAAAATATTCAATAGAAAAGATTGTTTGAATGAAAGTATAGGTAATAATGAAATTCGTCTATTTACAAGGAAAATAATTTCGTTTTGATAATAATGTTATCAATGTTCTCCTTCGCCAAAACTAAGCTACACAAAAGTTTGGGTCAAAATTGACAAAACCTCTATACAGCTGTAATGTACAGCTGCAGTGTATTATATTTATAATTACAACAAACGGTAAATTTAAATAAACAAAATATGTTTGTATATACAAAAAACTCACCGCTTAAAAATCAATTATACTAAATTGCATGGACTTATAATAGGTATCATAGCTGGACATTATGACAACCGTATGATTGTACATTTACTAAAAAAGGCAAAAATGTGAAAGTCCTTTACTAATCGAGAAATTTATACATAAGATTTCTGCTTTATATATAAACTCTAGTTTCATTAACAAAGGGTCAAAGTGAGGGTAACGTGGCGTTTTACAGTGCTATAAGCGTAGTTTTTCATTTTTAACTGGGTGAACAGCTTATATGCCCCCAACTTTACCAGGGGCCAAACCCGGTTCAGTGTGACAGTCAAGAACTCTACCCACTCAATGCACCAGGCTAACACCCATATAAGCTTTAACTGTAGAAGCACAACTCATACCAAATTGGCATATCGCGTAGAATTCCTGGTGGTTAAGGTATACATGAGAAAGCCCTGAACCTACTGTAGAAGTGGACGACCCACTTCATCGGTTGCTATGTGGACTAAGGAATAACGGCTGATGCTTACTACAGAAGCTCGAGGCAATTACTGTAGGACAGGAAAACACAGGAAGATTAGATATATAGGGAAGACTGGAGAGCGAGTCAAATGAGACCATCTTGGAGTAACCTGGCTAATGTAAGCATCCATACAATCCTGGGAGGTAAACAGAGAACACATCTGGACTCGGAGAATAAACCCGAAGCCATGCGCCTGCTCAGCCTATTGACTAAGGTTGGCGAATATAGAGTTAAAAACAGCGGCAGTGGAGTATGTTGTTAGTGGTCAGGGAAGGAACCAAGACGAAAGTCAGTCTTGCAGCAGGCAGCTGGTGCTCCAGCTTTCACACAGAGCTGAAAGCATTAGGAAGAGCCCTAGAGTTGGTTATGGACAAATGTGTGGTAGGAACTATGGAGCAACATCCAAAATATCAGGATATGCGGAATCCTAAGTGTGTTCCAGATTCTTGAGGAAGTGACGATCTAATGAGGCCGAGAAATGAAGATACGGATCTGGGAACACCTCTACACGCTAGGGGAAAGATATATTGGGGTACGCATTCAATGAGTTGCAGCACACTGTGACATTGAGAACAATGAAGGAGTAGATAGCATCGTCAAGGAGAGCACCCGGGTTGACCAGAGAGGTGCGAGTATTGATAAGTTCAGCTGTAGTGAAAGTGGCTAACAGAAGAAAGAAGATGGTTGGTTAGATAGATAGAATACAGTGAGACATGAGGAAGGAATAAGACAAGTGGAACCAAACATTTTCTCAAGAGCGAACCGATCATTCTTCCTCAAGTGAGGACGGGCACTGCCCGTTACTCGGATAGTACCTTCTCAGGATCGGAGTCTAATCATTTGAAGTCACCTGCAGTGGGACGGTGCGGTGTGTGATAGGTGCAATCTAGAGTAGCCCCGAATATTGGGGCACATTTCGTACTGGAGTGCGATGCGTTAACCCCTGCGAGAATGACTATCATATAAAGCATTTGCACAACTCATATAAAGTGATTCTGGAAATCTTGTGATACCTACCGGAAATATTGGTAAAGTCCACTTGAGATAAAAATTTAAAAATCCAGACAGCGAACTGCATGCGGAAAATATAGCGGTTGCGAATTACTAAATACACCTGAGTCAGCGATACAGGCTTGTTGAACGTGCTTGCTCTGTGATGGGGCGCTTGGGTGTATTGGATCTTTGGCGACATTGATCGTTGATAAGATCCACCACGAAGAGGCGACCTACACTTCGGATCTCATGCTTTATGACCTGGATTGCCCAATCAGTGAGGCGGGCGTCTTACACGCCCAGTCGGTTATACCTCACGAGGATCTATAATGAGGTGATATTTCCACTGCGTTTCTGTATGTTTTTAGGGAATATAATATTAGTATCCTTCTTTACAATACACTTTTGTATTTCTTGTCTATAAGGCGATATTTTATATAATGTATTATACAAATATATCGATAGTCTTAAATAAAATATCGGGCTAATATACATTATATGCAAAGAGCGTGAAGGAAAAATTAATAACCTTGGAACGCGATTTTGTATCGCATCCTATAACCACGGTGTCAGAATAAGCGGAAGCACCATACAGTGTACGCAACAAACATATACATTCTATAAGAGGGGAAAGACGGAGGGAGAAGAGTAATAAAAAATCTAGCACCCGGAAAAAGAATAGACGGCGGATGATTGCAACTTACGCGCTTCGAATGCGCTTTGTGCACGATGTCGTGCGTGTGTATGTGTGTATAGGTTTGTCAACATGGGAACACATCTTTCGGGTCGGAGGCTGACTGCTGGCTATATAGCGCCAAGTAACATTGTTATTGAAAGCATCCCGCAAATACTCGGTGTAACGAATTGCCGCGGTCGACCTGAGCCGCTAAATATTATCGCGTTTGGCTTGTATCAGTGTTGGCGGCAGAAATCAAAGGTTTCGTGAGAATTGAATAATAAAAGACCAATAGCTAGAGAGAGCGAGGGAGAGTATGACAGTTCAAGTATACTCGCGCCGGCAAGATCTTCGGACCCGCTGAACCCAGCTGGCTTTTAAATCTTCATTTCCTGTTTATTCTCATAGGATTTTCCAAGAAATAGTCGTTGGCAAACTATGCATACATTACGCCAATACCTTCCTGGCTAGTTCTGTAAGGCATTCTGCTCGCCGCCACCACCCCTACGGTGTGGCCTTGAGGACACTATTTAAAGTTTGGTTGATCCGCCTATCATGACGGATCAAAAGAGTTCGAAATAACCTGGTGCTATAACACCAACACTCCTTTGCAGGATTGTAAATCCTCCAGGTGGACTTTGAATGGTGTTTATGGCTATACGGCAGGGAAGTACCATGTCACTTCCCCCCGAGGCGGTGTACCAACACGTACCTACAGTAGTATAGGGCGAAAGCCTGAAATTGAACAAATGGGTGACAACAGTTGCCTACGCTCTTGTTGGGATAGGAGAGCCAGTGATGCGGGAAACAAATAAAATATACTGCTAAATTCGGCTCCAGTCATATGTACAATACCCTCTAAATCACACTAGAAGTGGAGAAAATTATGCGAGAAAAGATCATATGGAAACCAACTGCGTGCATTGCAGTTTGTGTGACTCTACTACCAACCGCCTGTATAATGCATGTATAATCTTACAGATTTATTGGTATAGTGAAAGTTAGGCGTTTAGCCATATGCTGGTAGATACTTTTGACTTATTTGATGTTTTACATTCGAATTAAAATATATGTCTTTATATATACAGATAGATAATAGAGATTGCACTGGGATCAAAATATGCTGGTTCAAAATTACAGCATGATGTTACTGAAAACCATATGTCTAGCGAGTCTCGTGCAAATCCCCTTCGGTGGTACGTTTTATGGCCTCATATATCACATAACTAGCACGATGCCTAATAAATTAAAATTCGTGTACAGTATATTGTGCATCCTATATACCCGATTGATTCAGCGCTTATATGTCCTTCGTGTTAAGCATGGCTAAATACCATTTTCAAGAGTTAATTAGTTTTAATAATGTTTGTTTTTCCAAAATACCTGACAATAAAAGTTTAAAATGCTTGGAAATTCATTTATTTTCAACATTGTTTGGAAGTATACGTTCGTTATTTCTCTTGAACTCTGGATCAGTTTAAGTTGAAATTATTTTGAACAAAAATAAACAAATAAATTCATAAATTTGAACGGAAACGATAAAAAAGTATGCTTTCTTTACGCTATCCAATATATATAGAGTTGGTGTACAAACTAATTCCCTACTATATATATCTTTCCCTATGATAGAAATTTCCAAAACCAGAAAGCAGCGGTTGTATATTGTTTGAGATGTGTGACTTTCATTATACTGTAGTTAATATATATATATATTTAAATTTAGCAACGGAACCGGAGGGGGGGGGGCAGGGGTGACGGTCCTCTACTTTTTTTAACGAGTTAATCGGAAAATTTTCACCATTTGGAAAATTGCACCCATCAATTCTAAGAGTACTGTATGTACCAGTCGGAAATTTAGCACCATTCGGAAAATTCCACTAACCCAATTTAAAAGTGAGTACCAAGGTGTGTACGATGCGTCTCGAGGCACACCTTGAAGAAATCGGCGCCCACTCGTTGATGTCACTATTCAGTGCATGCGTTGTTCCAGTTGAAAGAACTGTAATCTCCAGTAGTCACTTAACGGTTACCTGCTCTTACTACACATCTTTTCTGTGAAATAAGTTACATTTTCCAGACGCCAGTGCTGTGCCCCCTACTAATTTGGAACCCCCTAACCTTACCTCTAAATACACTCCTAAATGCCTAACGCCCCATGCCAGTCACTGAAAGGGCAGTAATCAATCAAAATGACCATCAAAAATCTGAGTCGAATCGATATTCAGAAATTATCCAATTTTTAGTCAATTCGGAATTTAAGAAATCATTTATCTTGCCGACTGCTCTGTCATTTTCATGGACACATTACAGTGGCGCAACCAGAAAATTCTCGAGGGGGGGTCCAGGTAAAAAAGGCGCATTCACCCCTTAAATAGGCGCATTCACCCCGTAAATAGGCGCATTCACCCAGTAAATAGGCGCATTCACCCCGTAAATAGGTGCATTCACCCAGTAAATAGGCGCATTCACCCCGTAAATAGGCGCATTCACCCAGTAAATAGGCGCATTCACCCAGTAAATAGGCGTAT